>UCOL01000215.1:0-85757 GCA_900474335.1 Ormyrus nitidulus | reverse complement strand
GTAAATTATTATTGGTTGCGCTAGAGTGTACACCGTGTCAAACATTGCTTCACGACTTACTCAAGACTTTTCAATGTAACTCAGTTATTTTTTATTATTTACAAATAAAAAAGAAATTGTTAAAACAAGTCAAAAAATTTGTAGAAAGATCATAAAATTTTAGATATTTTATTTTGTTCCTTATCGTCCAAAAAAATTCTTAAAAATTGGTTAATTTTTGACGTTCTACACGGGATTCCCCCCTAAAAAGAGAGAGTAAACACACCGTGCAGCAAAGGCGCGGGCGTCGGTCCGCAGAAAAAGCTTATCTTGTAAAACAAGTATCCAAAGATCAAGACAATAAATTGTGCCCCGGTCTATTGGCGAACAATTCGTGGTATGCGCAAAAAAGACCGTCCCTCGACTGAACTACACGCTTAAAAGAACGTATAAACGCCTGTCGAACCCGGCCCTGGAATCCTAAGAGCGAAACGATGTTAAGGCGCCTCGGGGCATCTTTCCTTTCTGACTCTCTCCCTCTCTCTCTCTCTGTGGTACTTGCTGTCGTTGCGCCTTTTACGATTACATCGCCGGGCGGCGGCGCGAAAAGCTCCGCGACATTAACGCCCTCGCGACCGCAAAATCTCGGGCAACCACCTCGGGGCACTGCTGATTATTTCCAAGGCGCCGTTGGAGTTTCCGTCCATCGTAAGCTGCATATTGCTTTACGACCTTTTCCACTTTGTCGGAAGGAGGAAAAAAAGAGTCCCAGATATCGACGAAGGGAAATATTAAAAGATAGTGGGAAGCAAATTTAAATTTATTTTGGGTTGATTGAGGATGTAGAGCGTACGAGTTAAATGACAAGATTCCAACGAAAATTTTGCTGCTGGAGCACGGCAAGGTAATGAAATTTTTTTTATTGGACTCAAATATCTGAGAGAAATAACAAGTTATTAAAAATTATAATGAAGCGTGTAAGACTTTATAAAGTATTTTTTGAAAATAATTAAAGGGGTAATAAAGATTCTACTGCTATCATTTAATAATAGCTTCGCGGGTGATTTCAATTGCAGTGACAGGTTTTGCACCAGCCAAAAAAGTTGTTAATGCATTTCACAACTTATCGTTTCTAAAACAATGAAGGAAATCGATTTATTGCCTTAGCAAACTAAAGAATAAGCAATTCCTTTTTAAATAAACGTCTAGATCGTCGCGCAAACGGTTGCTTTAGTTGGTTTTTGTCCTGAACTTTAATATTTCGCTGAATTTAGCTTTACCTTCGTTGCCGCGGCGATGTTCAGTGGAGCACAAGAAATTACGGCGGAAATAAGTGGTTGTAAAATAATAAGTACTAATTAACCCGCTTTGCTGATACAGAGTAAACAAATTCTGTAAATCGAAATGGTCGTTTTACAGCACCTCACCGTTTACATAATCAGTTTTGAGGAAACATAATCATTTCTTGGAGCAGCGATGGCTCAGTTGGTAGAGTTCCGGTCCTTTAACCAGAAGGTGTCTGGTTCGATCCCGCGGTCTCCAGCAAAACTGACATTGGAATACCACTGTATTTATTTACAAGTATCTAATAACATCAAAGCTCAGGTGGTTCGGAAGTCACCTTTATAAGCTGTTTGTCCCGTCGCGATTTGGCAAGCCGAAAGGTAGCGTAAAAGTCGACATTAAATAAGATAAAAAAAAATATAATCATTTCTTCAATTTGGATTATTTGAAAAACTTTTTACTAGTTTTTTACGGGCTTTAATTAAGCGAAAATTTCAAAGTAATTATCAAGCTGTAAAGTTCAAAATAAAATTTAAGCAAACTTTTAATTCTATTAGTGCCTTTTACTCATTGCGCATAAATTTAGAGCCAAATTAAATTTTACCAAAACTTTCATATGCCAATATTCAATTAATTAGTCCTTTTTGGTACACTTTATGCGTGGAGGAAGTTGGATGAATTTCAATATAATCTGCAGTAGAATGATATTAAAAATTTGATAAGCTTCTCCCAATCTCCAGTATTTGGAAGAAGGAATTTTTCACGAGTTAATCAAGAAAATTTCCTCGCCTCTGCCATAAAAAGAAGCAATATTTTAAGCCCCTCGGAATGGAGGGCCTCCGCGCATACGTATTTTCAATTAAGCATCTCTATTATATGAAGCCGGTGTCGAGGGTTTTGACTTACGCCCCCTTAAAACTCGGCAAGCAGCAGCGGCTTAAGTCCCCGACGTCCATTGTGTCCGGCTCGGCGTTCCTCCCGGCCGCGGAAAACAATGAGAAACGACCTTTCTGCGCTGGCACGACCGTTAAGAGAAAAAAAAAGCAAAAAAAAAAGAAGAAGGACCGAGCGCAACTAAAAGGAAGTAAACGTCCAGGCCGCCCTTAATGAACCGAGGAGGCCAGGAAACTCTGCTGTACTCTCCGCGGAGAGAGGGAGAGAGGAATGCACGTGGCTGAGCGTCTCCGAAGAGGCGGGGCGGCCCTTCTCTCGGCACCGCCAGTCGGTGTGAAATCGACTGGAAAGACAATATGATTTTAAGCGGCGAGCGCTGTAGCGAAATACTAGTTGCCGGCCGCCTCTGTGTGAGAGGAATTAATGGAGCAGCATAACGGCTTACGCCGAGCGGCCGACTTCTCTCTCTCTCCCCCCGTGAAAGAAACGCAAAGTGCGATTCGTGATATTTGCTATCGGGATAATCACTCGCCGGTCAATAGTGGATATACTACAGGAATTCCGTGTCAAGTGGCAATCTCGAGTTGCATCTTCGGTGCCGGGCTTTTTTAAGGAAGCTCCAAAATAATCGCAGCTTAATCTCTCCTTTATCCGCGGCTATTTTCGCTCGAGCATCGACACGAAATCCCTGTACATAGTAGGCAGAGCACGACGCGTTGCGGGCCTCACGCGAGAGGTTAACCTCCTTTAGTCACTTTTCCAATCGACCCGCCGAGGGCTTTCTCTTTTTCGCGAGCGGGAAGGGAGATGTGCACGACGTCGTGGCGCATAGCGAAGCAGGGCGGCGCTCGGTGACGCAACCGCCACCTAAAGCCTTTCTAAGAATTTTCCGCCTCGCGAGATTGACAAAGTGCAGCGGTCCGCTAATTTGGGATGTAAATATCTGGGTCGTCGACGCGGTTACATAAACGACCGTAAACAACTCCGTTCGATTTGCGCAAGCCGAGGGTGCAAGAATTAGCCTTTTTCGAAACCCTTCGTCGCCCTGCGCGAAAATGCAGATGCGACGGCGACCTGCAGGCGGAGCTTTATTTAATATGCGAACAAACTGTTGTCCCAGCATAAGCAGTGGGGTTAATACATTTTTGGAGTGATTAGATATTCTAGCCAAGTGCTTACGCGTCTGTGAGTTTGTAAGATAATTGCGGAATATGTAATCATCTTTTAAAAGCCGTATCAAGTATCAGATGCTTATCGTGAGTAACAAAATTATTATTCTGCGTTTAACATCATTATTATAGGTAACGTATTCTTAATGAAAGCGTCTATTCTGTATTATTTAAATGGGCTCTCTTAAACAAACAGAAATCTTTGAATGTTAACGACAAGCTGAATATGTTTATTTTTTTTCAAAAAGTTAAGGAAATAAAACATATTAAACTGTGTCTATAAAACTTAAACAAATGATCTAGTCCAAGTACTTAACCACGTGTAAAATTGAATGACCCACTCGGAACTTGGCTAAATTCTAATTTGAATTTCGGTCATTCTCCGGTCTCTCCCCGAATTGGCGACGCCGTCGCCGTTCCATCTTCCGCGAGGCAAACTCTCCGAGTGGTTCCAATCAGAAAATCCATGAGGCAAAGTACATAGAACGAGATAGAGTGACTCTGGGTTCTCGTGATTTTTAGAACAATTGCTCGGCAACCAGACAGCCATTATGCATCGGCGACGAGTTCTTGGAGGGGAAAGAAAAAGAGGGGGAGAGATGGGAGGTTATAAGGAGAAACGTCAGTCGCGAGCGCGACGTTCTGTCCCGCACGATTCAAAGCTCCGTGTATGCGAAGACGCGAGAAAACGACGAGGCAGGAATTTTCTGGTTTGCAATGGAGATCCTTGCAGGAGAAGTTGTCGGAGTCGTGAAACCGAATCTTTGTCCAACTTCCATCCTGCAACTTCTCCCCTTTTTCCATCTCTATCTCTGCTTTTTGTTTGTCCGGGATCTTGATTGGAGTTTGATTAGGAAGGTACACTTTGGAACATTTCTGTAAACTTGCAGCACACTATTGACATAATTTCTTGTTGATTTAAATCTTTGAAGCGAAAAGTAGTTCTGCAGATTACTACTTAACGGTTCGATTTTTCAGGAAGGATTTATATATTCAGCCGCAAAATTTTACTGTAAATTATATTATGTAATTTAAAAAAGGGAAAACGAGGTTTATTATATTAGATAATAAGAGCTTGCTTTTCAGTAGTTAACTTTTACTAAGCCGCGTGTAAGAGTTCTACCGTTTCTGCTTATCGAATGAAATCTACTACACCGGTACAAGTATAATAAAGTTTAAAAGACAATTGTCTAGGCTTGAGGCGGACGATAGTAGTTTCAGAAAATAAGGGCATTTCACACGATGTTCTTTATGTCAGTGTTAGCCATTTTCAAGCTGAAACAACGTATCTGAGAATATAAAAGGAAAAATGCCACATTTGTGATACTTTTATCCTAACTGTACTTTCTTCTGATATTGTATTTTGACTGCAGTTTTCCTTTTGTTGCATAATACATTAAATTATTTAATAAAACATTTATTAAATGTAGTCTAAGGTAATAACTAGTTTAGTGTAAGAACTACTTTCGCCGCTAAACAACTTTATTTACTAGTTTTCTAGTAATACGTATTTCAATAATATGTTGGTTTAACGGTTTTGCATAACTTAAACAAGCAGTGAAACCTAAAAGGAGCAAAAAATTATACCAACATTTATTATTCAACGTGAAAAAGACTTTTGAATTTCAAATTATTCATTGTTATTGAGGTAATATTTTTATAGAAAGAAAATTCATTTTTTTTTTTTAATTTAAATGAATGTGATGGGCGCGGAAAAATAAAAATGAACCGCGGGAGTTTCTATTATACAGGTTTCCATTATCCAAACAAATTTCCGGAGAAAATGAAAAACGCAGCCTAAGTTAAGTTGAAAGAGCTTAAGAATCCGCTTTCAACGTATCACTCGCGACTCTTAGAAAATTCAGGCTGAAAACTCCTTAAGAAAATAGAGCGCGCATTTACAGAATTAAAATAAGCGGAGCGAAAGAGCTCGGCGCACCAGCCAAAAGCATTAAGCCCAGCCATCTGAATAATAAAACCTCAATGTCTTTACTTTGAAAAAAAAGGGGGGGGGATAGGCAAAAAGAGGAGCGAAAAAAGGCTTCTTGTCGTCGTCGCGCGCGCAAAATCTCGGGGAATAAGCGACGCGTCGCGGGCTCTGAAAGGAACTTAGACGATCTGTCAGCTGTCGCCACTGCAGCGGAATAAGCGCGTGCGCCCAAGTTTATCCGTCTCTTTCGCGCGCGAGCTATAAAAGTCGAGCCGGTAATCGCTCGAATTGAAGAGAGAGAGAAAGAGAGAGGGAGACTAAACGCCGCTCGTGACTCGGCAACGCGCACACACACGTACGAGGAGATAGTAAATACTTTTACTGCGTGTTTGCATTATGATAATTTATGTGCGCATACGGGCTCGCAGTCCTCTTCTTCTAATTGTTTATTTTTACGAGAGAAATAAACGTCAGGAGGTCTTTTTCACTCTCCGAGCTCTGCCCCATTCGACTTCTAGCCTTACGGTTTTATAAAAGGAGATCCGCAGCTTTGCGGTCGCCGTCCAGCGAAACGTAACGGAACATTTACGCTGCTATGGGGGAGGAATTTTCGTTGTTGCGCTGCTCGCCGATGGTCCAATGGTTTTGTATATTTGCAAGCTGGCCTTTTTATTATTGCTTCGGCAGGATCGTTTTCGCGTAAAGCTTCGAGTTTATTGCATTGAAATTTTCGAACAACAAAGTTTTTTAAGAAAACAAGCGCAGCCGAATAAAATATGATTTTCAAATATTGTTTTTTGGTCGGCGTTTTTTTAAAGGGAGATTTTTCGTTGCTGCTCTATGCAGACTTTTATTTACGTAAAACTGCGTGAGCTCAAGAACTTTCTACTTCGGAAATGGAATATTCTATACATTCTGGCACAGCTTATTTTGTGCGCGAAACAACGCATTAGTATAAACTAAACATGTCCCAAAGCGCAGCCTTGTTTAACATATTCTGCGCCACTCCGCGCAAGTTGGAATAATTTTATACAGTGGATTAAAATAATCCGATGCGAGGTAACGAAATATGATGCAATAATAGTACATTAGGGATTCCGCTTAATTTTATTGTAAACGTTTAAATAGATATTCCAAGAGGCTTTTCCAACTTTTAATTGATGCAAAACTCTGCAGTGCCTGCGAGATTTCTCACATGAAATATCGGTTACTACTTCAATCAGTACTGCATAAAAAGTGTAATTAGCATTCAAAAAATTAATGGTAACATACGCGACTTCAAATTAGTTCATAAATTAAAAGTATCGGATTTTATAATTTCATTTGGTATAATCTTATGCTTTAAAATGCCTTTACATATTTTAATTTCAGTGTTGGCAAATAATGAATTATTCGCGCTGCCGTAAATTACGTTTAAGGGAATTACTGGCTCGCACGCAAATAAATTAATTATTTTGCAGTAACAGTTAAAGCATTGTATAATTTGATCGAAAATTCAAAATAATCTCGCGAGCGAATGATCTCGCTTCGAGAGCCGGTTAAATTTCGATTTATTTATTCGACTACGTCAAGCTGACAAGTAGAATATTACCGTTTTCTCACCAGCTTAATTCGCTTCATTCAGTTGGCCGCTGCGTGCGGAGGGGTTGCGCAAAAAACTATTATCTGGCTTTATCGCCAGAGCCGCACGAGCGAAATCATACAATATAGTTATTGATATACGATCGAGCGTTATAAAAGGCAACAGCTCTGAAATCTCGGTGGCGGTTATTAAAATCGGCCTGGAATCGATTGGCAAATTATCGGTCCGGCGTCGAAGGCTAACTACAATCATTTTAACAGTCTGTCGCGCGCTCCGGCTTATATACACATAGCGGCGAGGAACGGCAGCAGCACCGGCTGTCTTTTATCGGTCGCATACCTGCGCTCGTTCACGTGTACACGGACGCGTAACTCAACGGGTTTTCAACGTCGGGCTGCCTGTGTGTATAGGGGCGCACTTTGTGCATGTCTCATTGTGCACCGCGTCGACTACTATGAGTTATGGGTGTTGCTAAAAATGCAAATGGCTGCTGGGAGGAGAGAGAGAGAGAGAGAGAGAGAGAGGGAGTTTGGATGGGAGCGAGCCGAGGCTCGCGCTTACAAGCGTGACTTCTTACTTAATTTATGTAACGAGCGCGGCAGAGGAGGGGGGGAATAAAAGACTATGTCCGCCGGTAGCGCGCCTGACGTGCTGTGCGCTCACTACGCGGTTTATCAAGCTCTCCGATCGAGCACGAAGCTTTTCATTACGAAAATTTCAGCCGCTTTCTGCAGAGCGCGCCCTCTATTTCTCGCCAGAGTTCTGCAGGTTCGCTCGTCGCGCGAAAAGGTCCAGATAAATTGACCGAGTTTTCGCGAGGAGCACCGGAATCCGTTGCGGTGCTCAGAGAAATGGACAGCGATTTCCCAAATAATATAACTTTTCTTTACGTTGTCGCTACCTATAACTAAAAAACCGTTACTGAAAAGCTTTATTATCATTTAAATTTTTAAATTTTCTGTATGCAAAATTAATTTTATACATTTTGAATTATTTATTCAAAGTAATAAAGAGATGCTTTATTGATAATAATAATAATATTTATTAAAAGTATACTTTATTATTAATTAAAAATGCACTAAAAATTAAAAGTATTCTTTACAACTCTGCGATTGCCATTAAAATCATATTCACCCTACAGCTTATCAAATAAAAACATCGCCAAAGACTGTATTTAATTAAACGTTTTCTCATTAAAATATCAATTTAATGAGAATTGAGGGTGAATCCTGTGTAGAACGTCAAAAATTAGCCAATTTTTAAGAATTTTTTTGATTAAAAAATAACAAAATAAATATATCTAAAATTTAAAAGTCTTGAGTAAGTCGTGAAGCAATGTTTGACATGGTGTACACTCTAGTCAGGAAAGAAAAACTGGTTAATGTAGTCCTTTGGCCAATTGATGAACCTCCGTTTGAAGAAAAAAATAAATAATTGTAAAAATGGTAGACATAAAACGAAAAATCTTCATTTTTTTGAAAAAAATTGCCCTCTTTTTTGCATTAAAAACTTGTTTACTTTTTGAATAATCGTGTACATCGATTGTAAACTTTGCGAGAAAAAAGTTTTGAGAAAAACGCGTTTGAAGTTTCGCTATGTCCGTATAACTGCATGAAAATACATCTCGAATATAGACTCTCATCAAAATGGTTTTGACTTTTAGCCCAAACTATAAAGTTTATTGCATTTTACAGATGTCAAAGTAACTTTTAAGACAATAAAAAACATGGATTTTTTTAAGCTTCTACACGGGATTCCCCTCTTAAGGATTTATTTTTAAATTGCGTAATTATTAAAGTTTAACGAGCATTGCAAAATGAAATTACAAAAGAGTTTCTCAGAGATATCAAAATCATTTTATGAATGACTTTATACGGCAGCAAGACTATCCTTTATGAAATTTATAGATGCAATGTGACGGCCATAAAGTATTCAATCTTGTATTGAAAAAGTCAAGAATGCGAAGGAGCACGCGGATGCTTGTTCTTATAAGAAATACATACTGACACACGATTAGGTAATAAGTAAAAGCTTTTGTCATGTTGTCGTGAATGTTTCAGCTTATCAGTGAGTCATGCCACTGTCACGCTGTCAATTGAAATGACGTTATACGGTTCTAAGTTGCGTAAATAACGTAGGGAAACACAGTTTCATTCAAGATCTCAAAGTTACATTTTTACTTTCAAAAGTTGGCGCAGGCTGTAAATAAAGATGAAACGATGGGTCTCGGAATTAATTAAATGCACACTGCAAGCGACTAGCATAAAATCTGAAACAAGTTGTCGAAACAAGGGTGATAAAATTATACAAGGAATTCAATATTCTGGTTTTTCCCCAAAAAAGGCAGAGAGAGAGAAAAGAAGAGGCGTGAATCCGGCGATCCAAGCCGTTGTCATCGTCATCTCTCGTAAAACGGCTCGTAAATCCGGCTTGAAAAAATGCCGTAGCAGCCTCCATAATAATTGTAAATCAGGACTGCTATCAACTGGGAGCGAGCCTCGCGCACAAGCGCTCTAATAGCAGCTGCGCAATAAGAAAAATCCTTTAGTAATGGGGATCTCTTTTTCCGGGACGAGCGATCGAGAGCGCAGAGCAGGCAGCGAGAGCCACAAAAGCGTTTATGCGCGCGCGTATAAACCGCGATCGCGCATCTTTTTTTGCCTCCCTATTTACATTCGAGGGCGCGATTGGCTACCGCGTTTATGTACGTAGGCGAGCCCGCACAAATCGGCGCGAATCTCGTCAAACGGACGCGCGGATTCCCCCGGCGAGTCCATGTGCGTAAAAACCGCTCGGGGATTATGATCGCGCGCGCGGGAAATACAAACTCGCGCGCAGACCGACGAACGCTGATCGTACGTGAGTATTCCCCTGGAATGTGTACTCTGCGAATGCTACTGCCTGGCTCTCCGAGGCAAAGCTCGCGCTTCTGCGAATGCACGAATTTGCATATCTAGTTTTTAATTGCCTTGGCAAAAATTTGATTCGCGTGCTTTTTTAAATTCATTGCCTGCGATTTGTCATCTATTACGAATATTACTACATCTAGTTGTCAAAATAATGAAAATAGCTTTCCTCAATGACGAGACAATTTGCAGAGAATAATTTTGTTGCACCGTCCCTTGAAACAGATTTTTTGTAATCATAATTAATGTAAGTTTCTTACTTTCATATAATATATCAAGGTTTAATTTTCTCCGAGGACACCAGTTTTTCTGTTCGCGGTAATAAAGATTGAGAACGAGTAAGAGACGAGTTTCTGTAAATCTTCTTTCTCATTAAGCGTGTGAACAACGACACAGGAGAAAATATTTCCCTTAAAAAAGTGATTTTAATGTTATCGAGTGCGTTCCTGCACAAAAAATTAGTTATTTAAAAAAGTAAAGTAAAGTAAAGCAGAAAAAACTGCTGCACACGATGAAAATATCGGAAATACCGTTAAATTCGACTTGGACAAACAGATCTGACGCAGTGAAACACATTCCGTCCATTTGACGAGAGAACGAGAGTGTGTGAGAGAGAGAGGAAGCGTCCTGGCTCGCAAAAGGGACGGAAAAAGCAGGTAGAAAGAGAGAGAATTTATTTTCCGCCCCTCTTTCCTCGTTTTGCAGTTTCGTCGGGCTAGACTCACGCACACAGGCTTGTACTACCGTTTCTGCATATTTTATGCCACCGTTGCGACCGCGTATGTGCCGTGTCTATCCATACATAGGGGATTGAAATAACACAATAGGCATGAAGACTCTCCCGCTGCCGAGCGTATACATGTATACGTGCGGAAACCTGACAAGAAGAGGAGAGCCGTAGCTCGCCTGCATAATAGATATGTAGAAAATACGTATATATCGCTGGAATTCTCTGACCTCTCCACCTGCAAATCGTGTATTTTCAGCCAGACAAAAATCAGGCTGGGTCAAACTTTGGCGACTTTTTCCATTGCTGATCAAAAATTCAACAATTTTTCATTACGTTCAAGTATCAGATCGATAACTGCTTTCGGGTTTCAATAAAAAATAATGAGTTTTCGCCACGAATTAATGATACTCGCACTACTTTTAAGGGCAAATTCAAATTCATATAAAATTTAAATACAAAAAAGACGATGGTAGTTTTTTTTTGAAAACCAACATATACTTTTATATCAATTCGCACTTTACGCACAAGCTTATCAATAAAAAATGTTATTTATCTTAATATGCACTTAATAAAATCGAAGCGGAATCCTCAAAAGGCCACACACGTACATTTTACTGATTTTGAAAGCAAAAAAGGAGGCAGTCGATTCCGTAACAACTCACAATCTCGGAGATCGAAGAATTTTTATTTCGCTTTTGAACTTCATGCAATTAAGATACCGAAAACAAATACTTTATCGAAAATTGAATGTAATTAAATTCGCTTATTAGCGCTACTATTAAAAAAGAAATTCCAAATTTTTTACATTTCTCGTATTCTAGCTTTTTATTTCAAAGTTCGATAAAAATTATAAATTCTCGAGTAGAATGATCCGGGTAATGGATGCGCCAACGTGTCTGCTACATACCCGGATGATTGGAAAAAGCTCGGATAGCTGGATAAATATGTGAAAAGAGGAGAAGCAAAGAACAGGAAGCAGAGAGATGTGCAAAGAAATTCGTTCGAACGAAGCATCAGGCACGTTTTCTAGGAATCATTTGTTATTCTCGCGCAGCGGATCAAACGATATTGCCGCAATCGAACCGCTCTACTTGCATAGAAAATCGCTTGAGTTCTACCCCCTTTTGTCCTGATCCTTCCAATTCATTTTTTTGTTTTTTCCAAAACAAAGTTTGTTAATTTGTCTAAGAAAAATATTCATGGGGGTTGCGCTTCGACAATAATAAAAAATGTCTTTATTTATCTGTCATGTTTTATCTGACATTCTGTTTTCGTGAAAATTATTTTTACCGACAATTCTCGAACTATATAGGAAATGTTTTTTTTTTTTTTGTAAGAAAGAGAATTATTTATTTGGTTATGCGCGATGTATATTGAAAAATATGTATATATACTTCGAAAGGAAGACGGAATATTTAAAAACTGTTTAGAATTTTCATTAATACACAAACTTCCGGCGTAAATCTTTGATGATTCGGTTTACTATTTAAAACTGAAAAGCAATTTTAATAATCAGGTGTTAAAACGTAAATAATCTTGTAACCATGAGAATAAAACTCTGCCATTGAAAGATCAACAGTTTTCAAGACTCTCAACGCTGCTCTGAAGAAGAGATACGAGAGTAAGAATAACATTGACTTGCAATTTACACTTTACTGTTTTGATTGTTTGAGCTTCAGGCAAGACGATAATTTTCCACATGACAGCAAGTAAAATAAACCATTTTTCTATAATAAATTTTGATTGTTTGAAAATCTTGAATTATTTCAAAAGTAAATACACTCTCGAAAAACCTTATTCTCATAAGTTAAAATAACCATTCGACCTAGTTCACTTCTCATTAAAGCATTCCCAGTCAAAATTACACCCATTCGCATCCTGCATTACTTGTTCTTTACGACTAAAGCCCGAAAAAAAAACTTCCCCGTAGCTTGGAGAGGAAAAACAGCAGTTCGCGCGCAATTCCACAGGCAGCCTGGATTTCAGCGCGGCTCTCTTCGAAAAAAAAAAGGAAAAACAAAGATCCGACGGAGCGCTAAATTTGAATGTCCAATAACTCTCTCTATTTGCTCGGGTCCTGTTTCATTGTCTCTCGCGTCTAATGGAGAGAGCGACGGACCATCGCCGGGCAAATCTAGGATGATGAACGGGCTCGGCGTATGGAGCGAGCGCACGACCGCCGCGGGATTTTTGACATTATGCTCGCTGAATCTACATTGTAAATTTAGCATTATACGAAGATCGATGGCATTTTTTGCCGGCGCGAGCTCTCGGGAGCTGCAGATCCTCTCTGTCCCTCTCTCTCTCTCTCTCTCTCTCTCCCTCTCTCTTGCCGGCGGAAAATTGCGCGATCGTCGTCGGCGGATTCAACGACGCAGAGCCGCTCTTTCTCTCGGGCGGAGGATTCGAAATTGATTAAATCGAGACACGTTTAACCCATTATTCCTCCGCAGGGATCTTCTTCGTCATATAGGGTTACTCGTGAGTTCCTGTCGGCTCGCTGTTTCTTTAACGGAAAAATATTTAATGCTCGAGGCGAGTCGAGCCTGCTTGGTTCCCTTGGCCGAAAGATAGAAATCCGTTAGGGGCTCGAGTGCTTATTTTGCAGGTTGATTTTGGACAAACGCGAGTTCAACTTGCCAATTTACCGGAGAAAGCTCGGAAAAATGTCCGAATAATTGATGTTCTTTAATTTTAAAACAAAATTCAGTATTGTGCAACGTCTACTTTCGGTATGTAATTCTTCATGTATACAGGTACGTGTACGTGTGATATTAGCGTACAACGCAGCAGGTATATGCCGAGTACGGTATTAATGGTATTTCTTCATACTTTGGGTAAGCGTGCTTTTAAATTACAATGAGGTATCGACGCGAGCCTTGTGTAAACGTATAAATCGTTATACACTTGATTTTTTTAGCATTTCGTTCCCCGCTTGTGAGGAAAACGCTCGTTTATAAGCGAAGCGTTACCTTAATTGGATTTATATCAGGGATATTGATGAATTTAGAAACTGATGAATTCGCCGAGTCCTGAATCGAGGTAAATGTGCCGTGGGATTTCGCGTGCATTCAATGAGATACAAAATAATAATATCCCAACAATTGTTACTCTCCCCAAACAACTTTTAAGTTTAATCAAACTTTTGTTTGAGTAAGCTTGAAAAAACGGCTTAATAGGTCGAATTTAAAGCGTGCAAGATGCATCCAGGTTATATTCACGAATTTAAAAAAAAAAAAAAAACACTGTTTGACGCAAGAATTAGCAGGGCCGACTTGTTACGCGCTGCACCGTGAATTTTGTTCTCACTAGCCCACCGCGCGCATCAAGCAGCGTACCTTTTAATCTAATATAGCCGCTGGACTTTTTCAATTTCGCACGCAATAAGGGGATGGATCGAGCCCATAAGCAGGCTATCAGCGAAGGAGCAGCGAGCGAAGCAGAAGGGGAGGAGAGAGGCAGAAGGAGCCCAAGGAGGAGGAGGAGAGAAGAAAGAGAAAAAGGGCAGGATCTCGCAAGGCTCGTCTTGTTGACTTAACGAGAGGCCTTTTTCCGCGTACGCTCGTTAAAAACAACGTGCGCGTCATTTCTCTCTCTCTCTCTCTCCCTCCCTCCCATTCTCCTTCGTACGTACGCACGCCGCTTCTTTACTGCGAGTCGAGGGGAGGTGCGTGCGGAGAAAACTGGTTTACGAGGAGCTCCTCTCTCTCTCTCTCTCTCTCTCTATTATACGCCGCGTGTGCGAGCAATCGGTAGCGCGGCCGCTCGCCGCCGCAGAACCGCGAAGAGCCATCGCTCATATGCTCGCCGAGGCGCCTGCTTCGCTTCTATCTTTTCCACGAACGGAGACTGCTGCTGGCCTCGCGTGTGTATCTGCGCAAGCCGGCAGCTATACCAAACTCGGATCTCGTCTGGACTGCGGCTGCCTTTTGGAGGCTCAGGTGCCTCGGTGCCGAGTTCATTCATTGGAGCTTCGTTCTTTCTCGCGAGCTCCTCCTTTTGCCTTTAATTAAGGAAGGCACCGCGCCAGAGTCGCGGGCTCTCTGATTTTGCGGATGACGGAGCCGAGCGGTGCATCGCATTGTTCAAGAAGACGTGAAGCGCGCTTGATTGCTTTTTTCCTAGCTCGCCACCGCCGCCCGATAAGCTGCGTTATTAAACTAACTGACGAATTCGACCCGCGTTACTATATCGGTAACGTTTTTGGTTTATAAAGTATTAAAAATGGATTTACGGATCAAAATGGATGATGAAATTTTGCACAACATTTACTGAAAGCGTTAACTATGCACATAATTAAAAAGAACCTCTTGTTAGAGCTCTTAAAAAAACGACACAAAATCCCTGCGTAAAATATCAAGTCGCACGACTTGCGCATAAACGTCCGCTCAAAACCGCCACGGATTCGAGAGCGAAAAAAGGACTCTGAAGGAGAGAGAGAGAAAAAAAGGAAAGCATTCCGAATTTCAACGCGAGCGCGTCCTTGAAAAAGAAGCAACAAGCTCGGCGCGTCGAAAAAAGGCGAAATCTCACGCGTGCACCTTAATTTCATTTCCTGGCTTAAGGCTTGTATAATTTATCGCCGCGATTTTTTTATCGCTTATAAACGCCGAGTCGGCGCTCTCGCGTTTGTGTGTTGTTGGGCGCGAGGAGAGAGAGAGAGAGAGAGGAAACAGGAGCGCAGCTCCTCGTCGAATAAATTTGAATTCCTCCGTCGCTCTCAGCCGTCGAGCAGCATCGCGTCACTGCTATCTCCGTCTTCCTCTCGATCGTCTTTCGATCGGCGCAGATTAATTTCAAAGGCGATCGTCTCGGATAACTCGGCAACTGGCGACGGAGAGGAGCTTGCGCCCCTTTTCACGGGCAGACGAGCATAAAGACGGCGGCATGCATGCAATGAGCGACGTATCCCCTTCTATCCTCTTTTCACGGAGAGATGGAGAAAAGTCGGCGCGTGCGAATCTGCAAGAAGCCTCCTCTGCTCTCCGTTTTAGATGTCCGCTTTAGCTTTTTGGCTTTCTCTGTCTCCGACATTCTTATGCTGCTTGAAGCGCAAGTGCGCGCGAGTAACAGGATCTAGATGAAAGAAGGGGACTCTGCTGCTCTGCTTCCCTACCAAGAACTAAATCCAAACCCTCTCTGTCTTCTTTTTAGGAAATTTCAAAATTAACTCTGCATTTCATCCTTTCTCTCGTGACTTGTTTTTAAATGGCTTTTAAATTGTAGTTTCAACATCATTATACTATTTTTTATTAATTCTTGATGAACCATCATTTTTATCCATTTTCGAAGCAGTCACCTTTATATACTTCCAAATAAAGTACAACTACTTCTTGAGATTTCAATTCGTTAAATTTCTCGAAGGCAAATCTTTCGCTTAATACGCTAATAAATGCAACATTGTAAGACTTGATCTGGACAGAAAGATAAAATTCCACATTTCTTCTGAAGATTGTAAAGAAGGGTAATACGATTATACCTGGCGTCGAACCTGAGGGCAACATTTTTACATCTAGTTAATTTAATAGATAGTTCGTCGAGCCAATCTAAAAAAAACGATTGCCAAAGTAATCCAGATAAGGAAAAACTAGCGATTTAACGAGAATTATATAACGCGGGGGCTTTCTATATAATGCAGGACGAGGAGGTAAAACAAGAGAAAGGCAAGAGCCAAGTGTTCGAGGGGAAAATTGTCAGAGATTAAATTTTAAGGTCCGTTTCATTATTTATTTGAAGGCAGTATTTTTTCTATTTTATAACGGCAAAATGTTAGCCCCCATACGTATATTAAGCATGAACAGCAGTTGAAAGTTTTGTTCCGTAACTGATGGCTGCGCTATATTTTTGTCCCAATGCTTATCGAATAAGGACTTTGAAACTGGCGGTCATAATTTTACGTTCAAATAATATTCACGAGCCGCAGGGTGACTCGAAAATAAAAGGCAGAATCGGTGAAAGCTGACGATAAATCTTGCCTTTTGGTTTTGCTCACAATTTCAATGACTAATAATTGAGCATTGATTAATAATTGTATTATCGCTATTAAAAGTTGCGCAACTCGTATCTTACGAGATCAATGTGTCCTCGTTGTCGATTACTCAAAATAAATTTACACTGCCTTACCATCCTTTTATTACTTTTATAAATTATTTGGTTTCCTGGACTATAAAATATTCATCCGACGATTTGTTGATAATACTCAGGCAGATATTTATTAATCGCGTTTAGCAAATAAATTTTCATTGTTCATCTGATCAGGTATATCTATCGGGAATTGTATTCGCGGTGAGCAGTCGACTATCGCCGGCAAAGCGAAAATACATGCCCGGAGTTTATTTTTAATGCAAATTTTGTTCGACTACAGCATATTTAATTAAGAAGCGCGGTGTATCGTGTAACTTGTTCTGCGTACCTCGCGCAGTAAGTAATTTTGTAAAGTTATATATGCTTTCATACTAAAGAACAAGGCGAGAGCACGAGGAAAAACTGTGCCTATAAATTATTCTAATTTTTAATGAGACTCTTTCGAATCGCAAAATTAAATACACAAAGTGTACATTGTGTTACTATTATTTTTATTATTAGCCTTTAATGAGAGGATGAATTTACAGATGAGGCCAATTAAAGTTCTGCAGCAGTTTACCAGTGAATATAATCGTATAAAAAGTTTACTTCGACTTAGTTCAAGTTTTCGAAAACTTCTAAACTATCCAGTACATCGGAGATTGCTGTAATTCTTAGCATTCTTAAATGTCTGATTATCTTGGATAGGAAAAGAAATATAATCCTATCAAGATTGTAAGTAGATGACATCACAACTCTAAATCGTGCACAACGTGACGTCACAATAGAGCCCAAATACTTCATGTACATTTCGCAAATCTACTTGTTTCAACACAGCAGTCGAAAAATCTTGAACGACTTGGACGCCATCGCATCCCGGATCAGAAGTAATAAATGACAAATCATTATTCATCTTTTCCTCGAGTAGTATTTCAAATTTTAACTAAAGATTGGTCCCTAAGCTAGTGAATTTCTAAAATGGCTTGCATTTGACACTGTAAGTATTGCTAATTGAAAATAGTTCCTAATGAATTGAAAGTTACCGCTTGGCGGGGTTAGAGGTTAATCATCGAAACTCTCAGCAGGCTTTCGGGCAGGTCGAAAAGAATCTGTTTGTAAAAGCGCTAATATGCACCACACCCTAAAGTTAGAGAGCATTTTAAAGCGCGCTCGGATAAGCCTCGCGAGGAGGAGAGAAAGCAAGTGAGCAAGGGCCGCGTTTCTCAAGTGTTGCTCGTTTGCTGAATAACTTGGCCTCTGGTATTCAGATTCCTTGATATCTTGACAGGTCTTCTTCCCGCTCACACTCGCTTTGTTATTTTTGCCTCTCGCTCTGGCGCGTAGCTTCGAGCCGTTAACCTAACAACTCTCCTCTCTTGCCTGCCTTATCGCGCCTCAGCTGGCAAAAATCCGGGCTGTACGTCGTGCCGCGGAAGGGAAGGAGGCTATCTCTGCTCGACGGCTTCTGCGGCCACGTTTTCTCCCTCCCCCCCACTGCAGGCTCCTGTAAAAATCATCGAGCGGCTTTCGAACTCCCCGAGATCATTGTTGCACGAGCCGTGTGTCCGTGTGCCGGGGATACGAGATAGACGTGCGCCACGAGTGTAGATTTTGCCCCAGTTGCCGTCGGCCGATTTTTATGTATGCCCCGGCATATCGCGCCGCGCACATATACCTGTTAGAACGGCGATGCGCTCGCCGGAGAATCGAACTTTCCGAGATGTAGTTCTTTGTTCGGGAGTGACTGACTTATAATTAGAGCCTGAGCCTGGGCTCGAACTTAAGAAAATTATTGATTTTTAATTTCACATTTGGGAAAAGACTTGTATTTTTCACGAATGTTCAGAAACAAAAAAGTCAGCGAAAACTTGTTTCTGAAGGAAGAAGAAGAAAATCTGATCGTTAGTAAGTGTAGAAAAATGTCTTTACACATTGCAACTTGCGACTTGCGTCCCTGCTTCTTAACCGAATAAGCGCACTTGGCGTTTCGTCACGGTAACGAACGTTCTTACCGGCTTTTCCTCGAAAATTTTCTTCGAACTCTCAAGTTGTGCTACTCGAGAATTTTCGCCGTTGCTGTATTACTTGTCTTTTCGTTAACGAGGAGCGGAACTGGACCACCGCGCTCAAGAATGGCCGTTAATAAAGTATCGAGCTTTCTCCGGAACTCGAGAAAATTTAATTGGTCGACTTGACGTGATTTCCGAATGATTAAGCGTAGTGTTGTTTTCGTCGGTTAAAGAGATTCTTACGTACCGACTGAATGGGTCGGTTTGTTCTGCCAGTCAGAAAATTAGATTGAAACTAATTAAGCGTACACTTGAATACTCTCGACAAAACGCAAAATAAAAAGTCCATGGGAATCTCGGAAAATGTTGACTCGAATAGTTCAAGTACGTACAAATGAATTGCTTTATAGGTTCACCTCTTCCAGTGAGAATTCTATCTAATTAGTAATACCAAGTTTCAAACAAGCAAATTGATTTTAGCGTAAAAAGAGCGGATACTTAAACAATGGGAGACAGAAACCGAGTGTTTCCTATTCTTTCGCTATTTCTAATTATGCTAAAGTAAGCTTAACATATCAATAACCAACATTAACAAGTACGTATCTAACCCTTGCAAATTAACATTTATTATTGGATTTCGTTATGTAACATTTCAAGTCCCTATCTATTTTGAATTCAAACATTTTTTTAGCTCGATAAGTATAACAAGCTCAAGAGGTAGAAAAAAGGCAAACATCATCCCTCAACCGACTGATCGCCACGTATTTCTTCAATAATGGAAGAAATTAATCATTGCCACGATTCCGATTTAATTGAGATGAAGCAGACTAGGATAATTCGATGGAGTGTATTTGTCTAGCTAGACTTTGCATGTTTAGCTCTCCTGTTAGTTAATTGAACTACAGAATACGCAAGTAGAATAAACATTAATTTCACTAATGTATATCCATTCGCGCAGTTGCAAACACATTTTTCAATAATTATTTTTATACCACTCTAACCTCAAAAGGCGCTCGTGGTATAAAATAATATTTGATACTAATGTTTTACCTCGTGCTCGGGAGAAAAGTCTCGCGAGGTAAACAATCAACTTTCACCCCAGTGTCGAAAAGTACACTGATATAATTAATCATTAAAATTTACAAATAAAAAAAAATACTTTACTTTAGTATTGACTTACGACAATACAACCTACCTAACCTCAACTTCCAATGCCTATTGTCACCTATCTGTTCGGTAAAATTTACGTTCTATTGAGTAAAATTGATGTATACTACCGTATAAAATTACGGAACAGATCGGTAAAAATTGAGATCTTTTCAATAAAAACAACTGACTGAAAAAAATTACAGAACGTTCAGTAAAATTTACTTGACGTATAATAATTTCTTCGTGTCGCTCTGTACTAATTCACGGATGGGACTGTAATTATTTATCGAGAAAAGCGTAAATCCTTACACTCAGGTCAACCGTCCCATGTTTACGGGTGCCGTACTCGTAATTTTTATTGAAAAATTCTATCCCTGATACGAATGAATCAAATAATAAAATATGATAATTTTATATATTTTATTAACTTCTTAATAAACTTTGCATACTTACCAAAGCAAGAATAGTGCCCAAAAGCACGAGGAAAAGAACCTTGGTGTACATGTTGACAATTTGAGAAGAATTAAGTTCGGCTAAACTCAGAAATTTTCAAGCTATTGAAACCCAAGATTTTTTTAAATTAAAATACATCGATGACGTTACCAGT
This sequence comes from Ormyrus nitidulus, assembly GCA_900474335.1. Taxonomy (NCBI): domain Eukaryota; kingdom Metazoa; phylum Arthropoda; class Insecta; order Hymenoptera; family Ormyridae; genus Ormyrus; species Ormyrus nitidulus. The sequence continues at coordinate 65,455 of UCOL01000215.1, read as the reverse complement.
TGATAAAAATCCAAACAAACATTCGTGTTAATTAATGATAAAGTTTTCTTTTCTCCGCATAATAAGATACGTTCTGTATATTTTATTATTTTACGTAATTTATTATTTACCGTTGCAATCGCGCCACGTGCAATTTCGGGTATATTTTACGGTTTAATTTTTATTGATGGCAAAAACGCGAACGTTCGATTTGAAATATTGATGTATAAAAGGAGTGAATAGAATGATCACCGCCGGACGAATACGTTTGAATTTATTTTTGAGCCGACGTTTCGACACCTATCCTTATGTCTTTTTCAAGGCTTTGAAATTTAAAATTCACATTTTATGATAGTATAGCGGCCGTAAGTGCCTTGTCCAATTGTAAAATTCAATTTTTCAATTAGGTAAGGCATTTATGGCCGCTATGCTATTGAAAAATTGAATTTTACACAGGTACCACTTTGAACAACCATTTAGTCCAATTTGGTACTTGTGTAAAATTCAATTTTTTCAATTATACAAGGCATTTACGGGTACTACACTATGCTCGTAAAATGTGAAATTTAAAATTCAAAATTTTGAAAAAGACATCAAGAAAGGTATCGAAACGTCGCGTCCGCTCAAAAATAAAATTTTTCAAAAGGATTCGTTCGGCGTCGATCATTCTATTCACTACTATCATACAAATATAATTTTTATTTTTGTTTTATATTTCGAAACAAATTTGTTATTACTATGTATTATTGTTCGTAGTAAATAATAACTTCGTTTTAAATTTTAGTTTTGTTATTTGTAGATCTAAACACTCAAATGAAATAAGATAATTTAATATATTCTATCCAATAGTTGAGGGTGATTAAGGAGTGCTTAAATTTTGATTAGTGATTAAATTTTACTAAAATGAACAATTCATGTATACGCAAAAACTGAAAAAGTTTAGCACATATCTCATTTACATTCAAATTTAAAGGTCAAAACTATTATTACATGTATGTAATAAAATGTTAAATTATGCACATTAGAATTTAAAAAATCTGAGCATAATAAACCTATATTTACATTTCAATTTATTAGGTTAACATTCTGTCGAATATGAATTAGATATGAAACCAGAAAACATTAAATAATCTCCGAAATTTACATTATTAACTTTACATTATATGCATGTTTGATATTAGTCGCTGATGAGATTGTTGTCTGCGTCAAGCTTCTGTAGGAGCATGTCATCATCTTTTTCTTCATCACTTTTCTTCTCGGCATTTTCCAATTCAATTTCTTTCTGTTTCAATTTGGCAATTTGCTCAATAGACTCTTTTATGTTGTTTTGGATTTTCTCTGTCTCTTCCTGAGCATCTCGAACCCGTTTGGTCAGTTGACACACCTTTCTTTTAGTTCCGTCTAACCACTCTTGAAGAGTCTTCCTCATGTTACCGATCGCCTTACGAAGGCTCAGCATAAGATTGCGATTCTAAAATAAGTTTTTAAAAGATTTTTATAGAATACAATTTAAAAACTATTTAAGTAAGTTTGATAAGAATTGTAAATAAAAGATACTAAAAATTTGTATTTAAAGATTAGTCAAGAAACTTACCACTCTTTCTTCAACTTCTTGTTCTTCTTTGTCAAGATTCTGGTTCATCTGTATGAGTTGACCTTTTAGTTTGTCCAATTTCTTGCTGGCATTTTGCAAAGGTCCAATTTGTTCATGTTTCTGGATGGTTTTTAGGAATTTCTTTACCTCTACCTTGGCATTGTCAACCCGTTCGGTCAGTTTAGTCAGCTGACTTTTGCTGGCTTCTAACTGCACTCCAACATTGTCTTTGATGTTGTCCATAGTTTTATAAAAACGGTTCGCCAGCAATTTGCGATTCTAGAATGAAAAATGATTCTTGTTTGTTTATAAGTGTATTTTATAGAATAAAATTTAAAAACTCTCCAAGTAAATTTAGTAATGATCAAAGATACTAAAAATTGGTATTTTTAAGATTAGTCAAAAAACTTACCGCTTCTTCTTCATTTTCTTGTACTACTGATTTAGCCTGTAAATAATTGCAAATAATTACTTATCGAAGAAATTACTAATAAAAATGAATGGTAATTTTTCATAAGTGATCAACATATTGTTAATACTTTAGGTCAAAATTTAGAGTATAAGATAAATGTATAAAATAAAAGTGTTATTTATTTAATAAAAATAGATACCTACCGAAACAAGAGTAAACACCAACACGAGCATGAGAACCTTAACGTACATATTGAAAGTTGAGGAGATCAGTCCAGATTGTGTTAAACTTAAAAATTTAGAAATATTTGTACCAAAAATTTTAGATCTCAAAAAATAAATTTGTTTCTATAACGATTGAATATTGTATTTACCTCATTATTGCACTATATATTATCACAGAAAACCGATATTTTTTAAAATTCCGAACAAATTCCAAGTATTTTTTCTCTAAGTATTATTTCTAAACGGCAACGCGCAGTGAAAAAGTAAAAAAGTATTGCTACAGATTACGTTTCAATGTTCCGCTTATCAGGCAATTAAGTTTTTCTTGCTACTACTATGATTGTTAATTCAAATATGCTTCTTTTTATAACCCAAACAATTTAATTTCAAGCAAACCATCTTTAATAAAAAAAATTGACGTTCATAAAGATGTACAAGTACACTTTTTTTAAATTAATTGCTTTAAATGTGAAATATATTAAGAATAACAAAAGCAGGCTTTGTAAAAATTGTTATAAAATATTGTTTCTTAATAATTTATTTGAAATAATCCATAAATATTAAATGCTCTTGACACTGCGTCAATCTTGATAGATATTCTGTTTAAGATATATTTGTCACGTCGCCAGGTAGACATGTTTACTTACGATATAAAGTAGATAACAACTTGGATTCTTTTATTTTCGTGGGTGAACATCTATTTTTGACATAAAAATATAGGCGATAATAAATAAGTATAGAAAAAAGTTTTTGCAAGTTTTCAATTTTTATTTCTTCTAAATTTTAATAAAGTATTTCTGCCTGATTTCATCAGTAAGTAAAAAATTAGAAAATCATTATAGTTACGTAAACAAATGTTAGTTTTTCTTGTCAAAAATAGACATTATAGAATTTGTTCTAATATTAGTTATCGTTCGTAATGTAATGATTTATAAAAATTGTTTAAACGATCGCTGAACCAATTAACAATGCACATAGAGTTCCCTTATTGTAGATAAATTAAGTGTCTCGTCCAAGCAACAAACCAATGTGGCCACGTAGAGATATATCAATTGTATATCAATTGAAAAAATGCCAATTGGCGATTTTCGTTATTGATTGGTTCGTCTGGTGACCGTTTTAAAAGTTTTTTTGGACAGTAATGAATTATCGATATAATATGCATAAATATTTTCATCAATGATCTACTTTCTCTAATATGTGCAAGTTTACAGATTTAAATATTGATTAGGGATAAAATTTGACTAAAACGGAAAATTCACGAACGCAAAAACTCCGAATTTTATTAAAATTATAAGGATCTTTGCAGGAAAAATTTAAAAAATCAGCACGAAATATCTTATTTACATTAAAATTTAATGGTCGAAACTGTTGCACACAATAAACATGACACTAGCAAAATTAGCGCTAAATCTATAAAAATTCCTGTCACTTAAGGCTTCTCTTCTTCCTTGGCCTTTTCGATGGTCTCCTTGATCTGTTGCCTCCACTCCTCAAGCTTGGCCTGCCATTTTTCCTGTTCAGCCTTGATGGCAGCCTTGGCTTGTTCCTTCAGCTCGTTGAGCTTTTCCTGAGCGTTTCCGATGATCTCGCCGCCTTGCTCTTTCCACTCGGCGATACGTTTCTCCCATTCCTGTCTGGTGGCCTCAATGGATTTCCGGGCGTCAGCCTTGATTTTATCTAACTCCTGCTTCAGCTCGGCGATCTTCTCTTTGCTAAGTTCTACCGCGTTCTCGATCTGCTCTTTGATTTCGGCAATGGCATCTTCGATATTCTGCTTGATCTTCTCGATGGTCTCTTTGACGGTTTTCCTGATGTTCTGCAAGGCTTCGTTGATTTTGTCGATCCAATTGTAATTCTGAAAGAAGTATATAGTTTATGGTTTCGATTTAGAATTTGCGGGAAATTCTGTTGCAATTATTAATCGAAGGTTTTTAGAGAAAATGAACTGTAAATGTATATTTGTTGAAGATTTATAAATTCTATCTAGAATGTTTTGTATAATAATATAAATGTTTTTGGAATAAAAAATTATTTATTCTGTTTGGTTGAATATTTCTTTAAAATTGTTTTCCTTGTATATATTTTTTTACACTAATTTTATTAGATATCAGTTCAAAGTATCTTTGACTGTTACATTTTGCAACTAAATGTTAAAAACCTTTTTCATAATAAAAAATTATGGTATTCTTACCTCTTGGTCGACATCGACGTCGCGTTTCAGTGGAGAAGCCTAAAAAAAGCCAAGTTGTTTAATTATTAATCTGCTAGTTGCCTGCGTGATCATTCATGTACTACTATCTATCTATTTCAATGTTTTAGTAGTTTTTAATATAGAAATTAATTATAAATTAAGTATATACTCTATTTTTCTACCCTACTCAAATATTTGAAACTTACGAAGGCGACGGTGGTGCCCAAAAGGACAAGGAAGAAGAGCTTGGTGTACATCATGTTGCTCGAGTACGATCAATCAACTGTGCAATGACTTCGATAACGGTGCAGATATTTATAAGAAATTTTGCATTGCTTACGCTTAATATTCCTACAAGTATATAGATGATAAACGATTATTTGTTTAAGATTTCAAGAATCATTAAGCAATTTAATCCCCAGGCTCTATTGATAAAGCAATTTCTCGCAGTTCATCGATCTTAAAATTAATTCATTAAGTCTATGACACAGACGATTTTGTAAACTGATTGAACCATGCAGATATTAAGTAACCATAATAACTCATAGTGATTAGTGATATTTGAGCAAAAATCTGTTCAGCAATTATTCCGCAATTATTTCACTATTTCAGAAATTCATAAACGATTTTTGAAAAAAAAAAACAAGTTAAAAAGTCTAAGATAGCTTTACAAAGGTAACAAAAGAAATTAAAAAATAAACTGCCTTATGCAACTACCTATTTTAGTATAATAAATGTAATATTATTTTACGGAATTTAGCTGACGAAATAAACAACTACTTTTGCAAAAAATTAAAGTCAACAGATGGAAATATGTGCATATCATTTATTGGTGTTTAATGCCGAATCATTAAAATAAGCAGTGTCCTACTTTTAAAAAATATTCAATAAGGAAAATCTAATTCTTAAATTACAAAACCAATGTTCATCGTGAGTCAAATTATATTACTTTTTGTATTGTTGTTTACTGTTTTTTTTTTATTATTTTCAGATTAAAAAATTATTATTGTCAACAAGAGGCTACACATTTACTAATCATCATGATGAGTATCGCCCCGATAAAGATTTCTGCAGAAATTGCATCAAACAATAATCCTGAGTGCATTATTTATTATTAAATATACTTTATTATTATCAAGAAAACTGTACATAAATTTTAAGAAAACAGATTATTTTTAGACAAAAGATCGAAAAAAGAAATCGATCCACAAAACGTGCATAAAAATGTAGACGGTCATTTACGCACGAGACTCTAAAAGTAGTAAACTACGCTCTAAAAAAAAAAATAACCAAAAAATAATAACCAGCAACGACCGCATCAGCACTCGTCGTCCGGTTTATCCGAATCGGGCTTCTTCATAGCCGCGTCGTACCTCTTCTTGATCTCGTCGCACTTGGCCTTCCACTTTTTTTCCTCGGTCTGGTAGGTCTGCTGTATCTCTGCCCACTTCTTCTTCTGGTCCTCCATGGCCTTGCTGGCCTGGGCTTGGAGCTCCTCGAGCTTGCTCTTGCCGGTATCGATCTTGTCCTGGTTCTCCGTCTTCCACTGCTCGATCTTGGCCTGCCAGTGTTTGCGTTCGCGCTCCATCACCACCTCGGCGTCCTTTTTGCTCTGCTCGAGATTCTTCTGCACCTCGGCGAGCTGTGCTTTCGCGTATTCCAAAGCCTTGCCCAGGTTCTGTCGGCCCTCCTGCAGCATGTTCTCGATCCACTCGGGCTTCTCCGTCTCCTCGAATTGCTTCTGAAGTTGGATCAGTTTGCTTTTAGCTGCTTCTAGGGCTCCTGCCATGCAGGTTTTGAGATCGCAGGTATTGGTTGAGGATTCCATTTTCTTTTTGAGAGGGCTTTTGCCTGGTTTCGACTTGTCCGATCCTTCGGAGAATAGTTGGATTTGGTTTTTCAATATGACGAAATTGCTCCTCCAGCCTTGCTGTATTCTTCTCTTGAAATTGTTCGGACGGAAAATTAATAATTAGGGGAATGATAAAATTTTCACAATTTAGTCCATATACTACTTACTGTTTGTCGGAATCGATATAACCTTAAAACATTATTTCTTATGTTTTGCATGTCATCTGTCGATTACCTTTGCATTTATACAGAATTTTCTTCTAAAAATTGAAATTCATCTAGTTTACAGTCATTTAAAACGTATACTTCTTTGTTAAAACGAATTTTACGGTTTGTTAGGTTTTCTTACGGCATGATTTCAAAAATTGTTCTATACAGAATATGAACTATAGTAAAATAAATTTGTTATATTTATTTTACTATTATGTTTTGTTTACGTAACTTTGCACCGAAATTAAGAGAGTAAAGTAATAATTACAGTAACAGATAAATTTTTTTAATAAAGTTAATTTTTTTTATTCATATTCCATGCATATTAGTTAGAAATAAAAAATATCGATTTTATTTTAATTTAATTTAAATTCATCATTTTTATTATTTTAGTAACTCATTTTTTAATACATATACTTTCTAAAAATTAGTTTCTAAAAAAAAATTGACAATGATAAACTGCTTGTTAGGAACGTTGAATCGTGCAAAATCTTATTTGATTAATCCCTGGTATTTTTAGCTGCTGTTAGCCCTATAATTTAAAGCAAAAAAAGAAAAATGACACGATCTACGCGACACATTTGTTCGCAATAATTGTGATAGCATTGTTGATAGGTGAATCAAGGTGTTTGAATGAGATAATTGTTTAAATATAATCTACATAATCAATTTAAAAAAATACAAGGAAGCAATCACTTAAAAATATAATTAGATATAATTAACATTTCGTATATTAGATTAAACTGAATTTAATAGTAGAAAATATGAGCACAAATGATTTAAAGGTGGACGATTAAATGTAGAGATTGTGTTCTACATTTTCTTGGAAGCTATCAGAAACACTTCCTCTTCGACGAACTTAAAAATCATATCAAAATAATTTTGTTGAGTACAAAAAGTTCATAAAATAATTTCTAGGGGCGATGACTTCATTTATTCGTTTATCGATTTTCATGATTCTGCTAACAGTGACGTATTCAAATATAGTAAGTGATTCCAGTTCTGAGAAAAGTGAAAATTACGTCAGTTTAATAACGGATTTGAAGCATTTTTACAATGTTTTTAGCGTATTTGCGGTTTATGGTGATGTACATAAAAGTAAGAATGTATTATTTACTTAAATAAACAGGTCTCACTTAGCAATTTTCGCCGTTCGATGTCCATATTTTTTCCATAAAGCTTTCATGCATATAAATCATTATTAACGGATAGCGATAACAGCATGTATTTTGTTTATATTACATTTGGCAATATTTTGTTATATGAAAAAAAGTAATTTATTATACCAAAATTTTTATTTTTAAACTATTTTAAACAAAAAAGTTATTTGATTTATTCTTATCGAATTTCTTTTTTGCAAATAGAATACTGATGATCGCAATGCATGATTATTGACTTGTGAAAATCTTAATTCTACAAGTAGCATTTCTCTTTTAATAGGCTTACCAACTGCTACATTTATGTTTAACACGGTAAAGCAACTTTCTACAAATCAAATATTTGCGCAAGCCATAGATCAATCTGATCTTTACACGAAATACGGAAACAATCTCCGCCATCATGCAAGGCAATTATTTGTCATATACGTCATCAGTGAAGAAGATTTATACAATTTTGGGGCATTTGCAACCAGTCACCGCCTGTCATTTCATATTTGGCTCATCCTATTTTGGGGAACTCCGACCAAATCATTGCTTAGTTTTTGCAAACAACCAAAAATTAATTTATTTGCCTTGAATGTTAGATCAAAGATGCTAGTCAAGTGTTATGACGATCCTATTCTAAGAGAATGGTACTATTTAAACAAAATAAATAAATTTCAAGTGCTAGATCTCATGAAATGGACGGGAGGAAGTGGATTAACTCTGTATGATCAGCGAAATCTTATTCTTAGAAGAAGAAACTTTCTTGGAGAATCCGTTGCAGTATCTACTGTAGCGGTATGTGTTAAATATTTTGATGAATAATAAGAATACCATGCAATGATGCTTTTAAAATCTATAATCAAACATTTTTAAATACTATCAGCAAACACGTGGCATTCTTATCAACACTTGTAAATTATAATTTCGAAATGGCATTAATCAAGTTTATTTAATCAAGTTTTTTACTTCCTTCGCCTTTTTTAAGACTCTCAAATATTAAAGAACTTAAAAAATATAAATATCATAACTAATACAGAGATACAGCAATGCACTTATGGACGGCGATGCAAAGAGGACCATTTATCAAGCAATACTCATGCAAATTCTGAATGTCTTAAATATTACGATCGAAAGTTTATCCCTTGAAGATTCTCATGGTATTTGGGATGACGTTGAAAAAAAGTGGAATGGAATTTTCGGGAAATTAGCCAGTGGTAAGATTGATATTATAGCTTCAGGTATGATTCAAACTAAAAGACGGTACGAACATTTTGATATGACGTGGCCCTTAGTTATATCACGTAGTGCTATCTATTGTGAAGAACCGCCTGATCATGTTGTGCAATGGTCTGCTTATTTAAAGGTACTGTGAAATATTTAAATTCGATCTATAATATATCTATAATATACTAGTAACAACATTATTTTCGCACAGGGATTTAAAACTAGTATATGGATAACTATTTTAATATGCATCATGTTATCATCTGTATTGTTAAATATCCTTCACAATAAAGCCATGATTTTATGGAAAAGTCAGCTTATGGAGAATTATTTATACGTTTGGGGAATATATTGCCAGCAGGGATTGTCTGGTATAACACTTTAATAGTTTAGAAATATTATCGAGTAAGTAAAAAATTGTAAAATATTATAACAAATTGTTTATGCATTTCAGAAAATCCAGACTCATATGCACTAAAAATTGCGTATTTATCACTATTTTTTTCTGCAATGGCCATTTTAGCTTTTTACTCAGGCTCATTAATTAGTCATTTAACCATTTTTAATCCAAAATTACCATTTGATTCCTTAGAAGGACTCGTACAAGATAAGTCATACAAAATTTCACTACTTAAAAATAATTTTGATCATGAAATGTTTAAAGTATGTAAAATTTTCATTGCTCATTATTATAATACTAATCAATTTATTGGTAATCATCAAAAAATATATCACTATTACTACATTACTACAAAATATATTACTACTGTACAGATTACGAAAAATCCTATTTTGTTGAAAATGAGAGAAATGCTGATGGATGAGAAAGACTTGCCTGCTCATTTAAAAGAAGCATTTTCTCAGGTATACAAACAGTAAAATTTTCGATTGCTTAATTGGATATATTTTTATTTCGAATATCAAATTGCAGGTCTGTAGTGAAAAAATTGCTTTATATGCAAGTATTCTGATTCAAGATGATTTTTTCAATAAACTTCCTTGCAAAATGTCAGAACTCCCAATTAACAGAATAAGATATGTTTCACTTGCATTGAACAAAAACACTGCTTTGACGATATTTGTAAATTACTAGTAAGTAAAGCTTCAACATAATTTTTTGTAAATACAAATGTATTAAGTTGATGTGTTTAATAATTTTTTGCATATATGTTAAATAGCATACATAGATTTCGAGAACATGGCATTATTAATCGATACAAAAATCTATATTCTGTAAAGAAAATTGAGATTCCAGTTAACATGAATAATTCTGTTAGTTTTTGGGAAATCGCCCCGTTACTGGCGATACTTTTGATCGGAACAGTTTTAAGTTTAGTAGTTCTATATCTAGAAAATCTTAGAAGTAGGCGAATTAATTCGGTAGATTCTACAAACAAATTCTATTGGAAAAAAAGTCGTCAAACCAGAAGCAGAAACAAAATTTAATACATACATTTAGTAAATACATAATGAAATGTGATCAGAGATTAAAGTACTAACTAGTTCTGCGAAAAACCTTTATAAAATAATGACCATTTTGATTTTATTACGCAAATACATTTAAATATTGCACTATAATGTAACATCGTATTTTGCAATAATAAATTGAATTACATATTTTTTACCTGTAATTTTCTATCATAACACTGTAGTTATTATGCTACATTAAGTTTCAGTAAGTTCATCGATTTACAGTAAGAAAAGCTTTTACAAAATTTCACTTTTACTGTTTTTAGTTAAGAAATGTAGTGGAAACGAATTTGATTTTATAAAATTAATAAAAAAATGAGAACTCGTTCGATCTTTTTGATAATTGTAGCATCTTTGATTATGTTTTTCTTATTATGCAACGCAACGCAAATCAGTACTAAGGATTCAAATATGAAAATACTTAATTTTATTATTTATATTCAACGTAGACTTCAAGTTTTGAGCGTAGACATTGTTATGAGTAATATATTCGGCAGTAAGTACAATAAACTTTAAAAACAATATTTTCGAAACATATACAAAATTAATCAATTTTTAATAATAGGTCATATTATTAATTTTAATAAACAGAATAATTAAAAGTACTTTTTATTTTATTTATTTATAGTAACATCCGGTGCTTCAGACGCACTAATACTCAAGAAATTATTATCAGATCGTGGCAAGTTGTCAACGATCTTATCATTTGAAAAGTTTGTAAATTCTGTAGTATATTACGACACTAAAGATATTCCAACTTTTAAACTTATATTTATAAGATCCTTCCACGATTTCGAAGCTTTTATTAGTACAACGAGAGTTGTACCGGCAAATATGTACTACTCTTTTGTCATATTTGAAAGTAAAAATAAAACTTTGATGGACATTTGTGAAAGTCCACGAAAAAATTATTTTAATTTGGTTTTCAACGTAAAAATGTTAGTCCTTTGTCGAGGCCGAGATGTTCCTATTAGAGAATGGTATTCTATATTTTCAAATAAAACGGAAGTTATGGATTATGCAAATCTTACTATTAACGATAGATTTCGCCTGTTAAATAATGACATGCCACTGTATGCACGCAGAAATTCTCTAAAAGGCAGAGGTTTGCGCGTAACAGCTGTAAAAGTAAGGCAAATAAATTGGATATTTAAAAATGTCTACAGATATATTTACGAAAACTCTTTCTCCTTCAGGGTGACGCAGCTAGGGGCAATCATACATTAACTGGATATTATGGTGGAATAATAAACACTATTTCTCAAATTGCTAATTTCAAAATAGATTTCCAAGAACCTGAAACTGTGTATGGTCAATACGATAAAAACACAAAAAGTTGGACAGGCGTTATAGACAAACTCATGAAAAAGGAAACAGATGTGGGCGTTAGTGCGTTTGAAATGACCCCAGCACGTCTAGATGTCGTAGACTTTTCTGAACCAGTAGCTGTTTCTCCAGCAAATCTTTATATTAAAAAACCAAATATCGATTTTTTGCCTTGGTCAATGTATTACAATGTAATATTTAGAATTAAGTTTCTTAAATCTCTACAGTAGTAATTAGTGCTTATTCGAATATCAAACTTACAATTTTTAATATAATTTTTAGGTCTTTGGGACAAACACCGCGTACATTTTCTACACTATGATTTTATTAGTACCGTTTTTAATCGGTTTCATCATCTGTCAAAGTATTAAAATAAAAAGAGAACAAGTAGCATATTATGAAATATCAATTTCTGATTGTTACATGACTGTAATCGGAATATTTTGCAAAATGCCTTTAGCACGTAATTAAGTTATTTTTTAAATAAATTTAATCAATACCTCATAAATCAGCTTTTTGAAGTTAACATATTAAACTTACAAATCTTACGTCTTTATTGTAGGTATTCCAAATATTTCTTCATTGCAAATTACGTATTTTTCATTATTCACTTTGTCATTTATACTTTCTTCCTTATACTCTGCAATTCTAATGAGGAGTTACCTTTCCTCTCATAAACCTTTGCTACCCTTCAATTCAATAGAAGAATTCTTACAAGATGCATCGTACAAGATAATAGTTATTGGCAATTCAAGTTTTGAAGAAACTCTTTACGTGAGTAAAAAATTCCTGCAATTATGAATAATGGTGATAAGTGATAAATAAATTTTCCTCTTTAGACTTCGACAGATCCAATAATAAGCAGGTATAAAGCAAAATCGGTTAAAAAAAAACAGCTACCAAATTCCAATATGGATGTTCTTAATCAAGTAATAATCACATTAAATATCTTTTAATTAATATATATTTTGATTTATTTTTAGTTTACTTTGTACGTTTTTTAGGTCTGTAATTCAAAAGTTGCTCTTTTTGTGGATGAGTACAGCCTTGAAAGCATCACAGAAAACCCTGCTTGTGAATTTATAACTTTTGATGACCATAAGAAACAGAACGATGTCAATATCGCTCTTGTTTTTGTAAAAGATAGCCCTTACGTAAAATTTTTTAATTATAAGTGAGTAATAATAATTCTTAGATTCTAGTGTTTTCACATATTTTGAATCTGAATGTATATTTTAGTTTCGAAAAAATCCGCGCTAATGGAATTCTTCAAAGATTAAGAGCTCGTAACAAGAACACAACGCAGAACGTTGAGCAAAAATATGGAGAAGTAACGGTAACGAATACAGTGCCATTATTTGGCATTTGGCTAGCAGGAATTTTCTTGTCTGTTCTACTATTGATTTGTGAAAACATTTATTTTTGTATTAAAACGCCTCGATTGATAATAATTGATAAAACAAAATCACATTCTTGGAAATCACTAATTCGACCAGAAGGTTAAATATGTTTTGTAATTTATGTTTTATGCAATCTACTAAATTTATATGAAGGCGCTATTTGAATTGACGAATAATAAAAGGACAAACAAATATTTTTATATTATTTGCCTTTTACGCCTGTATTAAATTATCATTTATTATCATAATTTTTAATTTAAAAAATTTTCAAATTTGCGGTGCTAAAATATTAGTGTTACGTCCCAAGACGTATCTTTCTATTTTTTTTTAAATATTTAATAAACTAAATTTAAAAGATTTCATCAATGGTAAGTTAAAAAAAATGCACAACGCCTGCACATGAAAAAGCGCGGTCAATCACCCGTACAAACTGCAAGACAGCAATCCAACACGAAACAGTCAATGAGACTGGCTACTAACTCAGTAGTGTCCGCAATCCACCTCAAAGTCAAAATTCGCGCTTTCGCTACGGGCTCCGTGTCAAGCATTGTACACGTAATTTGTAAATCTAACGCGATTATTCTATATTTATAGTGATATGTGAAAGGCGATAATAATAAAGCCTCTAGTGAATTTAAAGTGCGCAGTGTTAAAAATCTTATTTCTCCCGATCTCTCTCTTGCCAAGGGTCAATCCAGACAACCTCCATAGCGCTAGTGAGAGTAGCGTGAATCAATCAAAAAGGAGACATTAAGTTCTAAATTACAACGCAAAATATCAACAACATACAAATTCGGTGGAGCCTCAGCCACCGACCATATTCGAGCTTCAAAATAGATATATAAAATCTTTTAAAGTCTTTTCCTCCAAAGTCAAGACTTAACATTAGCATTAAAGAAATTAATATATTTGATTCTTAATACCGAATTAGATAAAAAATGTAATGTAGATTTTTTTAAAATTAAAAATGATATGTTGACGAAAAATCGGCACTGTCATCTTGTAACTTAATCAACTAATACACTTGTAACGATTAACAGGAAAACATTAACGAAGTATTTGTATATTTTAACGTCAAGTCGACACTTTAGTATTGTAGATGTAAAGCTCTGATAGAAGAAAAAAATATAGGCTATTCCACACAATCCAGGAGGTAATGCTCAGAACTAATGACTACATACATGAGAAACACGTCCCCAACCCTCAGTCTATTATCGTGCGAGCATGAATAACATTTTACTGTGCTTTAAAAAAAGAATGGGCAAGAATAATTGAACCTGTTTGTTCCAAATATTATATCTACTCTTTATCATGAGCGACATTCATGAGCTCAGATTTGTCAACAACAAACAAAACAAAACGCTTTTTTTATTCACTATCATAACTCTTGAGCGACTATGTACACATGTGACTTGCAACTTAATAAAACCAAAATATTGTTAAAAAATGCAGTTATTATTTTACTGTTTAGCGATTATGATAATCTGTATATTTGGAAAGGAAATCAAACCAAATTTCATATCGCAAAACTTAAAATTAATCTCAGATGTCAAGAGGTACATGAGAGCATCAAGTGTATTTCTCGTCGATGCTGGAAATCGTGAAAGTAAATTATTGAGTTTTCCAACAAAAAATTCAAACAATCAACACATTTTATTCTATACATATAATTAGTATTTTTTTAATCAATTGTTTCAGATATGGATGACAATATGTTTGCGATGCAAATAACAAAAGAATATTCCCGAAGGGGTATTTTATCTCGTATTGTAAGTTTTAAGAATCTCCGGTATGAAGTTGAATTCTACAGAGGAAAAGTAGTTCAACCACTATTTGTAGTTTTATTGAAAAACCAATTTGATCTGTACAATTTTTCTGCATCAACGCAGCTTTTCGATACATCTTTGCACACTTGGCTAGTACTTTTCAAATCGAATAGTACACTCATTAATAGCTATTGTTTGGAACCTAGCAGTAATCTGTTTAATCTGGAAGTTAATACCAAAATTTTGGTGAAATGTTACAGAAATCCATTAATAAAAGAATGGTTTTCCATCGATAGAAAAATAGTTGAAGTTTATGACTTCGCAACGTGGAACTATCAGGATGGTATGAAGCAGCTATTACAAAGCAATTTTTATGAAAGAAGGAGCAATGTAAAAGGAATAGAACTTAGAATTGCTGCAGTTAAGGTAAGTGAACACATATTTTACTAATTTTGGCTGGATTTAAGTCTAAAGTAGTTTATAACAGTAAATATGAGGTTGTTCATTTTTAAACTTCCGCATATTAACTTCATTCATAATCTTTTATCGACACATAGTGATGAAAATATTGATTTTTTACAGGAATCAGGTCCTACACCCAAATGGCAGAGTACAATGAATGGATTTTTCGATAAAGTTTTGAGAGAACTCTCGAAAAAGATGAATTTTACGATAAAGGAAGCTGCACTTGGTGATTCTTATGGATACTGGAATTCATCAAGTGAAAAATGGACCGGGGTTATCGGTCGTTTGATTGATCAAGATATAGACGTTGGAATTGGCGAATTTACTATGACCAGAGAAAGAGATGCTGCAGTCGACTTCGCGGTACCTCTGATACTTACGGCTTCTAATTTATATATTCGGCGACCAGCTGGTTTATATGTTGACTGGGCCGCATACAGTAAGGTAAGAAACGATCCTACAATTAACAAATTATGATAAAAGAAATAAATAATAAAGGATTCTTGAAAATTTTTCAGGCTTTTCACCTAAAAATATGGATGTTAATTGGAATAACTATAGCAGTCACTCCAATATTTTTATCTTTCTTGTGGAAAGAAATTGAAGGATACAACATTAATCGTCATTTAACAGAAGAATACCTTCGTATTTGGGGTATTTATTGCCAAA
This sequence comes from Ormyrus nitidulus, assembly GCA_900474335.1. Lineage (NCBI taxonomy): Eukaryota > Metazoa > Arthropoda > Insecta > Hymenoptera > Ormyridae > Ormyrus > Ormyrus nitidulus. The sequence goes on along the minus strand of UCOL01000215.1, from coordinate 49,526 downwards.
AACCTCTTCCAGGTAAACATCTTATTTCAATATTGTTTGAAATTCTCTTCCCTTTAAAAGTTTTTTAAATTATTACATATTCATTGATTTTTTAAAAATGATAAGCAAGCAATACACTCATTGTAGATTTTCCAACATCAACGCCGTTACGAGTGGCTTACATTTCAATCTTCCTCTCGTCTTTCGTTCTTTATGCTATTTATTCAGCTTTTCTGACAAGCTATTTGACAAATTATAAACCGAACCTACCTTTTGATACCTTTGAAGGATTTGTCAATGATGGAACTTTTAAACTGATAGTTATTCGACACACTACAAATCATGAATTTTTCCTAGCAAGTGTTATTGTATCTCTCTTATATGTCGTATTTATTATATTTATATTAAATGTTATCCTTATTTTTATTTAATTTAGCGGACAATTGATCCTATGATTTCAAAAATGGCAAAATTCATGAAGGTTGATAAAGATTTACCTGCTGATGTATTTGAAGCTGTGAAACAAGTAAACAAAAACAAAAATTTAGCTATAATTCTATATAAAAAAAAATGGAAATGCAACTAAACTATGTTTCTCTTAGGTATGTAATGAAAGAGTTGCATTTTATACAAATAAAGTAGTTATTGAGAAAATGATTCGACACGCACCTTGTGAATTAATGCCATTGACGGAAGGTAGGCTTGATAATTTTGCATTTGTTTTAACCAAAAATAGTCCTTGGAGAGAAGTCATGAATTACAAGTAAGGAAAAATTTATATTTTAAAAATTCTTATTCAATAACTCGCATCTCTTACAATTAAAATTAAGAATACAGCATTTTTTTGCTAAATTTCAGCTTGAAAATTTTGCGTTCTTTTGGTATCACGGACCGATACAAAAAGAGAATCTACCATCAATTGCCCTATAATAAATTGAAGTACTTGCCAGTGACTTTTAATGAAATTGGGCCTATGTTAATCATCTTATTTATAGGTGTTATTTTAGGATTACAGATTTTATTTTGCGAATGGATCTTTTATCACAAGAAACTGTTCAGTACTCGGTTCAGTAAGAAACAGCTGCTTCAGATTATCAGTAAATGATGAAAGAAATATAGTATATATTTTGTAAATATTGTAAAAAGATAGTTCAATTATATTTATGATACAATATCTATTCGGATAATATATTATTCCCCCCTTACAGTGTAATTTAATCAATACTCAAGACCATCTTATGAAATATAAACCGTATATTTTTTTAAGTTTACAAATTCTTTTCATTTCTATATTAGAATTTTCTTAACTTCATTCACATTTAATTACGTAAACGATTCTATTAATTCTTATTTGTGTAAAATACTACGCATAAAATTATAAAAAATTTTAGTTTTTGGTGGCATCTCAATAAATATAAGCAAATATATAAAATATTTAAAGGAAAATAATAACACCACGCGGCGTTTTCTTATCGATCATGAAACCGGTAATCAGAAAAACTAACAGTCCACAGTACTAGTAAGCACCCCTCTGCGATTTTATTTACGATAAAACAAAAACACTCCGCTACTCTAAAAAGGGCTGTCCATTCACAAAATTAATCCCTATTTCAGAACTTATAATTTAAAATAATATCTATCCTTACCATCAATGAATAAATTATCCTTCAAAAACACCCTTACAGTTTAGTAGGTCAAAACTACTGTACGCGAATATTCGTTCTCTTCGAGAAATGCTGTTTATGGTTTGTTGTACAGTAATTCTAATGGTCCAATCAACAATACCATGCGCATTCGGCGAAGAAATGAATTCATACAAAATGTTCTTGCATAATGTGCAGTTTATTTCTGACATTCAGTATCTCTTCAGATCTTCGAGTGTCTTCATTGTCACCACTGGTAACTATGAAAGTAAATAAATTTGATACTATATAACATAAAAATTATAATTCACTTTATACTAAATTTTGACACTTAAATTACATTATTTATTGCAGGTATGTTAGAAAATATGCTAATGCTAAAGGTATTTAAGGAATTATCTCGAAAACACGTTCTGTCACAATCCTTAAACTTTTCAAAACTTCAATTCGAAGTCGAGTACTACAGAGATAAAACTGTTCATCCACTTTTCGTTGTGATATTAAGATCCTTGGACGATTTGAATTCGTTTGCCAAAGCCACAACTCTCTTCGACACAGGACTTCATACTTGGCTTATAGCTTTCTTGGAGTCGCAAGATAAAAGGCTGAACAGAATTTGTCACGAGCCGCAAACGAATTTATTTAATTTGGTAATCAGAAGCAATATGATAGTCAAGTGTTACGACAATCCGATGCTATGGGAATGGTACTCTGTTGACGGAAGCAAAGTAGAGGTCGTTACTTATGCCAAATGGTGGATCGATAAAGGCGTGGAAAAGTTGACGAATAAAAGCTTTTACGAAAGAAGAAGTGACTTTAAGGGAATAACGTTGAAAGCTGTAGCTGTGAAAGTAATTACTGCATTACAATTTTGACTATACATATCAATTTGAAATTATATCAGTCTCTTATGACAGGAATCAGCTCCATTTAAGGAATGGGTTGGCACGATGGGCGGATTTTTTGGTGCAATAATCAAGGAATTGTCAATAAAGATGAACTTTAAACTAAACTCCACCGTTGAAGATTCTTACGGCAATTGGGACGTGGAAGCAGAAAGATGGACAGGAGCGATTGGACGAGTAGTAGCGAGAGACGTCGATATTGGCGTTGGCGAGTTTACCATGACTGCGCATCGAGTTAATGTAGTTGATTTTACAGCACCACTAATGCTGTCTGCTGCAGATATTTATATCAGGCGTCCAAATGCGTCGTTCGTTCACTGGGCCGTTTATGTTCAAGTAATTTAATATTATGTTCTTCTTATTGTTCCTTTATGCTTTTGAGGTTTTTTTTTTCATTTTTCAAAAAAGTATTGAGGTAATTTTGAAAATGTTTACTTCTAGGCATTCGATGCCGAGATATGGAAGCGACTAATACTACTAATAGTAGTTACTCCAATACTATTGTCCATAATGTGGAAATTACTTATAGGCTGTGACATGTCAAAACATATTATAGAGGAATATCTTTGCATCTGGGGAATTTATTGTCAAAAACCACTTCCAGGTAATTTTTATCTAATTTCACAATATACATTTAAGATATTCTACAAGTGTTTTACAAATAATGACGACCCGTATGTCACTAAAAAGCTTTCCATATGAAAACATTGCAACACATTCAGATTTCTTTGCGGTATAATCAAATTTTCAGTATACTTCTTCAATTCACGCTAAACTTTGACCTAGCTTACATGACGTAGCGTAAAGCCACAACAAATATCAGCAAAAAAGATTAGCTTTGAATAAATCAACAATTGTGAGAAAGATTTTCCAGAGGCTTCATCGCTGCGAATCGCCTACATTTCGATTTTCATGTCGTCCCTGGTCCTTTTTGCCGTTTATTCGGCCTATCTCACCAGCTATCTCGCGGCTTTTACGCCCAGCGTACCATTCGATACCTTCGAGGGCTTGATCGCCGACGGTACTTATAAATTAACGACATTAAAAAAGTCAGCCCATCATGATATGTTTAGGGTGAGTTCGTCATGATTTGGAAATATTTTTCGCTTTGTAAACGCGATTATGCGAGGAGCTTTTTGCGTAATTGTGATTAATTTTATAGTTGTTTTAATTGATTGATTATTTCTAGCAATCCGATTCGCCGCTTTTTTCTGAAATGAATAAATTACTGAAATCTGACGAAGAATTACCTATCGATATATTCGCAGCAGTGAAACAAGTAAGAAATCAATAAATAATTGTCGATTTAAACGTTTTAAAAATAGTAGTACCTTATGCCTATAAATCATTGGCGAACCTATAAGCAAACAAATATATTTAGCACGTCCATTTACTATATATATCGGTTTCTATTTGGGTTCATTGATAAATTATACAAACTTTTTTTTACTGTCTTTACATTGACCGATCAGCACTTTTTAATCTGCTCTATATTTCTTATCCATCTATTACAAGCATTTTATTCTGATAGAGCTTTCAAATCTTGTTTTATTTTGTCTTAAGGTTTGCGACGAAAAAGTTGTACTGTACGCGAATCAGTTATCGATTGAGAAAATTAGTCTTTTCTCATCCTGTGCTCTAATGTCATTGACGTCAGGAAGACTGGACAATGTTGGATTCATTTTAGTGAAAAACAGCCCGTACAGAGAAATTTTAAACTACAAGTATATTTTGATAATTATTATTCTATAGCTTGCTTAAAAAAATATTGAATTAAATAATTTGTATTTTACTAAAATTTTAGTTTAAAAAATTTTCGAGGACTTGGAATAACGGACTGTCTCAAACAGCGATACTTCAAAAAATTCATTTACAATGATTCCAATTATTTGCCTGTGACTTTTTCAGAAATTTGGCCAGTTCTGGGAATTTTAGGAATCGGTATTGCATTCGCATTTCTGATATTGATCTGCGAATATTTTATTTTCCGTCATTCTCAATCAACGAGAACGAAATCAAGTCAGAGCAACACAGCGAAATCTCCTAAAGTACACATATATAATTCGCTTCACAATTGCTGTGGCTAACGTTTAATAATTTTCGACAGTAAAAAATCTGTAAATATTGTAAAAAGAACGCATCAGCCTGTAAATAATCAATTCGTAGCTGATAATATGATTTTTTGCCGATTATGTTTTGTATTCGTATACGTTGCATCAAGAATAGTTAATGGAAAAATGAGCGATACTCAATTAACGGAACATGTAAATCTAGCAACGGATATTAAAAATTACTATCGGGCATCGAGTGTTTTAAACGTGTACAGTGATAAAGTAGCAGGTAATCTATAATTGCTCTTTTAACATCATCAATTATATATTACAGGAGTCTTTTAAAACTTTTATTTTTAAACAATAAATTCTAATAGGAATGTCCATCTTAACAACAATGTTCCGATTGTCAAAAGCATTTTCCAGCAATAACGTCCTTTCCCAAAGCGTAAAGCTCAGCATGTTACCGGAGTCGGTCAAGTATTATAAGTACAGAATTCTCATCCCTCTCTATATAGTCACTCTAAAGACTCAAACAGATTTAAATGACTTTTCCAACTTTGCTAAAAAATTTAGCATGTCGATGAATCTCTGGCTGGTCTTTTTCTACAAGTCAGCAGATCTGTTGTCTTATTGTTCCCATCCCAAAGAAAACTTTTTTAATTTGGATTTTGATACAAAGATGCTGGTGAAATGCGAAGGTGATTCGGCAATTAAAGAATGGTACGCATTGCAGAATAAAGTTAAAGTCAACGAAATTGCCGTTTGGTCTCCTTCGAACGGATTCGTTAAAACGGACCATCGATCTTTGTGGCAGAGAAGAAATAAATTAGACGGAATAAAACTTCGATTCGCGACAGTGAAGGTAGAAGCTTTACGCAGTAAAAACATTATGGCGAAGTAAAGATTCATTTTCATTTTCAGGAATCAGTATTTATGGTTTCGGAGAACAATAGAAGTTCCCTGTACGGATTGTTTGGGAATACCTTGACTGAATTGTCTAACATATTGAATTTCTCATCTGAGCTTGTGTCTATGGAAGAAATTTACGGTCATTATTACCCACAGTATAATAATTGGTCGGGGGTTATAGGTCGACTGGTTGCCAGGGATGTAGATATTGGCGTTGCAGAATTTGGACGTAGTACTCATAGACTCGAGGTTGTAGACTTTACAGTGCCGCTACTTTTAACTCGTATGAATTTGTATATTAAGCAACCGTACAGGGCTGCTATAATTTGGTCTACTTATACTCAAGTAAATCAGTTACTTATTACTTATTATCGTATTTTGATTGTACGTATATACGCAAAATGTTTGAATTTCTTTATGTATTAGGGATTCGACACAAGAATATGGACCTCAAACTTATTTTTAGTGATTATCAGTTCACTTATAATAGCTATAATGAAATCACAAATAAGAGATCAAAAGCTTTTATCTCTTTTTGCTGAGAATTGTTTTTATATATGGGGAATTCAGTGTCAGCAGGGACTTCCAGGTAAAATTAATCATAAATTCAAATATTAAATTGTATGTATACTATAATTACATATTATTATTTCCAGTATTTCCATCAACTGCAGGATTAAAAATAGCGTTTTTCTCAGTATTTATTTCATCTACTGTCATTTACATAGGATATTCGGCAACATTAACCAGTTATCTCACTGTTTTTACACCAAGCTTGCCATTTTATTCTGAAAAAGAATTTTTAAGCGACGAATCTTACAATTTAACCGTAGTTCGTGGAAGTGTTTATCACGATGTGTTTCAAGTAAGCTTAAAAACTTATTAATATTTTTATAAGCTCTTATTTTTAATGAACTCATAATTGTTTCTCTAAAGCGTATCAATGTCAACTCTATTGCAAAACAGATGAAGAGACGAATGAAGAGATCAGAAGATTTACCAGCAAACATGATGGCAGCATTTCACCAAGTTTGCAACGAAAACGTTGTCCTTCTCACAAACGAAATATCTGTGAATAAAGTTAATATGATTCTTCCTTGTCAAATGATGTCCATACCAACTGGACGATTGGACAGTGTTGCTTTTGCGCTCGCTAAAAGAAGCGTTTACAGGGGAATTATAAATTTTTAGTGAGTAACGTAAAAAAGCTTTACTGCCCAATTTCAGAATTGATTTGCTTTAGTTAATATAAAATTCTGTGTTTTTTTAGCATAGAAAGGTTTCGATGTTACGGCATCTTAAAAGTACTCAACAGTCGGTATTTACGAAAAATGAACCCATCAAAGACGAAATATTCACCGGTTAGTTTCTGGAGCATAGTACCTATTATGACGCTTTTCTTTTTCGGAATTTGCTTAGCTTTCATCATTCTGATGTGCGAATTTATAGTGTACTTTATTAAAACGAAAAAGTAACGTTGTTTAAGAGAAAACATATCCAAAAACATAAAATTTATTTCTAATTCAATGGGCGTATTCCGAAACTCGGGCGCCCGATTTCAAACTGTTCCGAAATGTGTTAAAATTACGTTGAGTTACGGAACGTTCCGAAATACGTAGTTTTCGGGTCTAGGTGTTGATTTCGCTTGAAGAGGTTATCTCCAAGTATCAGATCGCCGATTATGTCCAGGTGGTGCACTCTGTAGTTTTCGGGGTTTAGGTGTCGATTTAGACAGTCAGACAGCGTCCCCAAGTAAATTGACACCTAGACCCCGCACTACGGAGCTGAGCATTACGGAACAGATCATGCTAAACATTTCGGAACGTTCCATATATCTTGATTTTTAAAAAAGCGGGCGCTGTGGGCGCCCGAGTTTCGGAATACGCCCAGTATAGAACCCTTTTTACTTTTTCATGCGATGTTTTACCCAAAATAAGCGATGAACATTCGTACGTTAATGGGTGCGTTATCGTTCAGCTGGATTTCACATAGATTTTTAATGAGAAAATCCAGATTTCTTTTTCACAAGACTCAAGTCGCTCCTGATCCGACAGTTTTTAATTTTTTGTTACAAAAAAATATAATTTTTAGAATACATTAGTGTATAGGAAAATTTCGTGTTTATCACGCCATTTTTAGTCAATGAGAATTTCAGAAAACGCTAAAATGACGTATCCATGACGTCAGGAAAGACATGCATTTGGCATACAGTGACAGTCTTAGACAAGAAAGGAAAAAATTTATTTAGAACGGATTTCCTAATGAAGAGATTTAGTTAGAGTAGTTTTTCAAGATTTTTTTAACATATATTTATTTAAAATGAAGTACCTCAAATCCAGACGAATATGCCTGTACTTGCTTGCCTTAGTGAGCTTTGGTAAGTCAATATTTACATTAAATATATTTAACCTATAAGTCGCTGTATGATTCATAACAATTTACTTAAGAAACGCTAAGTGCTCTTGTTTATCTCATTATCTAACATAATGAACCTTTTCAAATTTTTCTGGTTTGATTATAGTTGCTGCTAATAGAATAAAAGACATGTTATACATGCCAATTGATGGAGCTGCAGCTTGTTTTCGTAGACATAATGGGACACATCAGTTTGGATGTTCATGTAGGTGTACAACATTGTTTTAATATTTTTATTTATAATAAATAATTTAAACTTATTGTTGAAATATATTCTTTACAGCAAGTAAAGCTGGTAGTGTAGGTGTAATTCATATTGTTGAAAAAGAAGATGATGTACAATGGTTAGAGAAAAACAGCACTGCAGGTCCTTATACAATAATGTTATCATTCGATATGTTCACAATGAAAACTCTGCAAAGATTTAAAAAGTCTAATAATGTACATGGAGTTTTATTGACTAGAAATATAACCGCAGAGAGGCCATTTAGCTATTCCCCTGAAGATAGTTGCCCTAATAGATATTCTGGATATAAATCTTGTGATGAGCCTTGGAATCCCTATGGCTCTGCATTGCTTACAGAAGACTGGCCTTTTCCTATGTTCTATGTGCAGGTAAACTTAAGTTTATTACTGTTAAGAGTTTTTAATAAGAATACTTGTTAAAAATTGTTTGGTTTTTTAGGATGAAGAAGCTATTAAAAATGTAAAATCTTGTTACCTAAAGTATAATGCTCATGACAGAGAGAAACAGGCTGAACGATCTTTATGCGCACTTGAAATGAAATCCTTTATGTATGCTGCTATCGATTCAGTAACTTGCCTGAGACGGAGTTCATCTAATGTGGTTTTTAATCCCAATGTATTCTGTGATCCTCTAGGAGATAGAAATATTCATTGGCCTTTAGGGCCTATGGGTGACAACACAAAATCTGTTATTATGATTGTTGCAAGGTTAGATGCCAATACTTTATATGAAAATTTAGTCCCTGGAGCAGGTAGTACAGTGACAGGTTTAGTGACACTTTTGGCAACTGCCACTTATCTCCATTCCTTAAATATTACAGTTGATGGTAAGATATTTAACAAAAGTGTTACTTTTTATTAAGAAACATTATAAAATGTATTATTTATTTTTGTTCTTTTCAGACACAAATGTTGTTTTTTCATTGCTAAATGGAGAATCCTTAGATTACATAGGATCTAGCAGATTAGTTTATGATCTCAAGGAAGGAAATTTCCGTTCATTAGGGGGTAGACTTTTAAAATTTAATCAAATCAGCTCTGTTATTGAACTTGGCCAGTTAGGAGAAGGGCCACTTTATCTGCACTCAAATAATTTAAAAAATAGTTCAATGTTACTTAACTTGCAAAAAGAATTAAGTGCTGAAATTCTAGAAGACAGCATTCCTCCTGCTTCCATCCAAAGTTTTATGAAAGGGAATTCGAGCTTACCAGCTTTAGTAATAGCAAATCACGGAAAGACATTCGTAAATAAATATTACGACAGTTTGCTAGATGATGCCGAAGGACTTGGGTATTCAAGGTATACATTTTGTGGATTTTTAAAATTTTTAAACAGCGATAATGATAACGATAGAATATTTTTAACTTTTGGAAATAAGTCGGAAAAATTGACATCTAGCTTAGCTAAAGTAGCGATGAAGCTTGGTGATGAGCTCTACAGGCTAACGACAGGTGGCAGAACACCATCCGGCAATTTGACATTTGTTGAAGAATTAGTAGGCGAGTTGTTGCCTTGCTATCTCGAAAGTGCCAAATGCCCATTGTTTCTTGCAGCTTCACCTCCAGGTACTAAGCTGCCCAACCAAGTACTGCCAATGTACGTGAGTGTAGCTCGGTCCGATAATCCAGCGACTACGCTCACTGGTCACCTGCTCGCTTTACTCACTGGCGAGCACTTCCCACACCTCAACTCAACTGAATGCGTCGATAAACACTTGCTGTGGATGGCTGGCTATAACTTTAGTGGATTGTGTATCAATTCGACGGCCAACTTTAGCTCAGCTATTAGTCCTGCCTTTATTATAGATGGTAGTTTTTTAATACTATCTTTAAGATATTTGTTAAGAAATTTTATAAATTCATTGTTGTTTTCTAGATTATGACATGAAATCAGGACTTTACTCAACATGGACGGAATCGGTATGGAATATTCTTGGTGTAAGGATGCTTCTGAAACCGTCGGCAGCGATGGAAAGATTTAGTATAATTCTTGGTAGTTCGGTAGCAGGTGTATCTTTTGTTCTAGTGTGGTTTATTACATCCCGAGCGGATATTTTATTTAATACAGGGTAAGATACTTTTAAAGTAAATATTTCTCAATTATAAACTTACATATTGAAATTGCATATTTTGCAGATCTGTGGATCTATAGGAGTACGAGATGGATTGCATATCACCATCCTGTCCAGACTATGAAGAAAGCGAGCCTTTCATCTGAACTAGTCCAAAAGTTGTGAAAGTACGCGTGCAACAGTGTATAGACACTTGGACGACATACTAAACGAAATTTCCACAACATTACATAATAATGTAAAATTATTAATTTTATACAAACTTTGTTTGCATTTATCCGATGCTTTTCCATTTGCAATGAGGGTATGAGATCGGGAAGGAATACTATGGAGTACTTAGGTCCTTGCTCGAATTAGCAATAACTTCGAGTTGTGTCAGTATTAGCTATGGAAAAACGTTGAGCAGTCTGATACGACAAAGAGAGCGTATAGTTAGAATTTTTAATAAAAAAAAAAAAAAGAAAAAAGAAGAAATATCTAACTCATAAATATTTAAGTACGTAAAAAAATATCCTAGAAAGATAAGTTTTAATGGTATAGACCTTTTTATAAAAATAATAATAGTAAGTTAATATTTAATTTCTTGCACCATATTGTCAATACTGACGATTCTGTGACTGATAAAAGTTGGAAATAAATGTTATTTTAATAAAAAAAATGTGTTTTTTAAATTTATTGTATTAAAGTAGGAAAGAAGACAAATAAAAGAAGTATTGCAAGCGTGATGGCATTTATTATCGATAAACTTAATTAACAGGGCGTAGATTTACACGAGAGAGAATTAATTCATTCGCTTATGCCTTGTTTAATATGCGATGCGATGAAAAGTCTATGTATACATTTAGCTTAGGACTTAAAAACTCTTTATTCCTAGCTAGGAATGGTCCAGAATCTGAAGACTATTTGTTTTATTCTTCCTCAATCTTATTACAATCCAAATTACAATCGCTTAAAATAATTTTTTGCTCTCACAACATATAACAACAAACGGAAGACCAAATATACATCGAAGTACTTCAAGGTTTGTCTTTATAAAAAGCCTATGAGTGACAACGAAAGTGGAGAAACCTAAACAACACATCCATTCAGATTTGTCGAGGGAATTACTCTTACCTTCTGGACCATTCTTACAATCCAACTTTTTCACTTTTTTTTTTAAATATTTAAATCGAAATCTTAGGCAGGAGTCTTTTTCGAAGTAAACAATATACGCATATCCCTTATTTACGCGCACACATGCCTTTTAGGACGAAATGTTTCTTAATTCTTTCTGCGTAACACGTGTGCGCATGGACAGAGAGAGTTGCAGGTCTCGTACTTTTTTGGTTTTTATCAATCATCTTTTATTATCGAGTTTTTGAAAAACGTTTTTTTGATAAATTAAAAAGAGAATAATTAATTGTATTCAAAGAGGTAATGAAAGTTGTGAACAAAATGACAGAAAATAAATGCAATTTATTATTACTGTCATTTAAAAAAACTTTTTTTTGAAATTCAATTAAAATTATTGCTTGATTTTAAGTTTTAAAACTAGCAAGTGTAATAATTTAATAACAAAGCGTTCATTTTTCAAAAACTCCCCTACAAGTCTTACTCTTTACTTTCGCATTAAATATTACGTTGTAGCATATTTTGCATTTTACTTCTCTTAATTCACTTTTTTCATTTTTCAAGTATACAATTATTATTATGAAGTAGGAGGCTGGGCACCGCCCACCGAGTTTATCACAGTCGTCTGGTGCCGCAGCACATACGTATACGTGGTTCAGCCTTAAGACCTACCTCTTAAACTTCTACCGTTTAAACCTTAAACACTATGTTTTATCTTTCTCCTTGTTTTCAATCAAATAATAAGGTGCAACTTTCGTTGCAACGCATGACATTTTTTCTCACTTCGTCTTTTTTTTTATTAATTACTTCCCCCCTTCCCTTGTTTGTTTACTCAATTTTCACAATATTTATTTATTGCTGTTCGCCGAAGAGTCGACTTTTTCTTAAAGTTTTTTTCTAACTTTTTGCAAGAAAAGACGCGTAGAATAACTCGAGATAAAAGAGAAAACATTTTAATCTCCTGAATCTCTGTACAAAAAGGAATTGTTTGTTTATTTTTTTCTTTTTTATTTACGCTATTATAACTAGTAAAAGAGGAACAGAGCCGTTTCTTTCTCGTTGATAGTGTTTTTCCTTGCTTTTCTTTTTTAATCAAATCCTCGCCTCTACACAAGCATTTAAATTGTCATCAACAGAAACCATTTTCAGCCCATTTTATACAATTTTGTAAAAAGTAAATAGAGGTTTAATTTTTATCGAAAATGCTGTGCATCCTTTAGTTTAATTTTATTATTAACTCAGTTGTGCTTATCCACAATAAACTATTTTTTATGAGGAAATAATTGTTTCATCTTAAAATTGCTTATTTAAAATCCTTATCCATAGTACAAACACTTTACAAAATGGAAAACTGTGGTTTCAGCAATAATTGTGCTCGCAAAAATGGGGTTTTCCTCGGTTATACGTATCAAGTCATCCCATAATTCTTTAGAATTCTCCTCTTAATCGATCATGGATACATAGTTTGCCACTTTTTGCCTTTCTTAAATTGTTTCAAGTCAACAGTTTTTCGTTAATATCGTAATTAATAGTAATCATTATAATTAAAATAATTATAATATTAATCATAGAATATGTACAGCAGTGCACCGAAGATACTGGGGAGGCTCACATTTTTTGTTTGTTTGCTCTCTTTACACAGTTTATTCAGGTGCATGCACAAAAGACGACACTTAGAGTTTAAAAATATAATCATTATATATACTTTATATATTTCGAATAGCGTTTATATTATCGGTATCGTTAATTTTTAATTATTCTTTTATTAATTAATCTGTAATCGGTCAAATATTCGGAGCGACTTCAAAATTATGTATGATCGTGAATCGTATACAAGCCAAAGCTCAGATATACAAATTTACGTAATAAGTACGTATACATTTTCGACTACATGTAAACATTTATAATAACTATCTACGACTATATAAATATTCAAAAAGATCACCGAGGTTCATTAAATTCTCTAGAAAATTTTACGTATACACAATGTTTGGCCTAAATTTTGCAGGAAAAGGCTTTACACTAGGGTGTAAATCAGAGTTCGGACAATCATACATAATTTTCTTCGTTATTCGCCCTCGAATTATTTCATTTTATTATCTTGGAGGGACAGCACTTTTGCTACGTCACGACGATGAGCTGCAGAGCTGAACAAAGAGAGACTATGGCGTGGAAGTTACCACACTCTTCACAATTACATGGCACAATGAATGTGTTACTTATTTTCTTTGCTTATACGTTATTATGGTGTGACAGCCATCGATTCGCTTCATCTTCTTTTTTTAATATATTTGGTGTTTATCGACGAGTTTAACTTATGAGAGTGGGATACTTCCCTATCGATAATCTTAAGAAAGTACGTATTTTGATGATTTGAACCAAAATTTACATTTCAGAAGTGAAGGTACGCACTATATATGAATTATATAAGAATCATATTTTATCATTACTCGTTTTATACCATTCTTCATATATAATTATACACTTCATTATATAATCCATATATAATTTATATTTTAAAACATAAGTTGACTGGAAAAGTAAATCTATAGGAACTTGTGTGAAACTGAGCAATCTGAGATTTGTTGTAGTTGAAGCAAAAGTGAAACTATTATTTATGTTCCATAGGCTCAAGTGAATTTTATAACGAATTCAGCACTACTGTCATCATCTAGCAGAAAAAATAAACTCTTCTCTTTTTACGCGTTATATCATTCAATCAAATCTCGCTGTTGCCGTAAGCTAAATAAATTGTACTAGTCGATGCACGAGAACTGGATGTGAAGACACTTAAAAGGACATAAAATCCAATACAAAAATAGTTTGATAAAATAAAACGCAGCTGCAAGAAAATATTTCAAAAGCAAAAGGTTTAAAAAATTAAAAAGAAGTTAAGTATTTTTTTTTATTGTTTAGTATCTAGATTTAATATCCTTTTAGTACATTAACAATTAATTGAATCGATGATCATAGGTAAGTCTCCTGAGAGTGACTATTGTACACGATTTACGTTTATTTATTTTGGAAGTAAAAAAGCCGTATTTGTTTTGTATATGACTATTACGCAAAAATCGAGCGCAATGGTGAGAATGCAAACACTGTACATGTCTTGAAGGATCGAAACGTCAGGAAATAAGCGCCTCGATCTCAATGTATACATATATATGTAATATTGAACACAGTCAAAAGAAGTAACGTTATTGAAGACTCAGTATACGGCAATGTCGAAGCGTAATCATTATCAGTTTTTTACGTATTCTAAGTCGCTTTTGTTGGAAGATTTTAAGAATCAAAAAACGTTAAACATGGCAGTATGTTAACGAAATGCATAAAAACATAAAATACAGTTGTTGTTCTGTTTGCGAACGTTTTTATTAATATTTAGTTTTAAAATGTAATTTTCAATTTTTTCATGTAGCGAAAAAATACATTTTATGCTTCGAAGATTCTATTTTAAACTCTTTAACAAGAAAGTAATGACAAGAGAGATTGTATCATATACTATTTAACATTTATGAAGTTTAAATTTCAATTTCATTTCAATTTGTAAGAATTTATGAATACAATTAATTTTTTAATAAATGCAAAACGGAATATAATTTTGTTATAAATCTTTAATAAAAAATAAATCATTGCTTTTTATATATATATATATATATATATTCCAATTATAATTATTATTGTGCATATTAAGCAATTTTAATCATAAAAAATTATTTATCTTGCATTAGAGCACATAAATAAACAGTATCTAACATTGAAATCGCATTATAAAACCAAGTTAATGCCGAAATTTATTTTATATATTACAACAAGTCGAAAGTTTGGTTATAGATATTTACTTTGCTGTACAGTAAAATAACCTCGTATTATTCAATCACTATTTTAGATCTTACTATTATTACAATCGCAAAATCTACATACGAAAATATCGCATAAAGAAGCAATCGTCATGAAAAACGCATCATCATTTTGAGCGTATTTCTCGCATGAGCTTTCGTACTCAACAAAATCGTAAATCGCTCTTCGTCGATTAACATACTGCCTATTCAGACACGCGGAAGATTACATGCGAATCTCTTGCATACACAAAATGAGAATCAAAAGATCTGTAAAACATGGCGTCAGCTCCCATCGTCACGCAAATAACAAACGATAAGTATTGAAAAAAGTGGTAATAAAAAGAAGGAAGAAAACGGGGGAGTCGACGAAATACAATAATCCGCGCGCGCACAGACACACGATAAGAGCGTGATAACTTCTAGTCGAGAATATCCCTGATGATTGTTGCGAGAATAGTTTTTTTACGTATCTGACAGTTAAAGCGAAATCTACCCTCGAATACCTTAATACTGTAATTAGCAACGGGTTCTGAAGGTGCGCGCGAGGAGGAGGCCCTTTGTGGTCAGTGGACGAAGGGCTTCGTCTCCTCGATGTCGATCCCGATGTCCTCACTGTCTTCGTCGTCCTCGGCTTTGCATTGTCGATCAGCACCGCCCAAACCTATAAATTTCAAGGGTATTTCAATTAGTAAAATATTAGAAACTTGAATTCTATTTAAAAAAGCATTAGTACACGAACTCTTAAAAGACTAACCGGAATATGCGCCTTCGCCGTCGCTCGAGCCGTTGGATTCGCTGCCCGAGTCCTCGGACTGCCAGTCGGCCTGTTGCTGGCTCTTGCTGCTGGTGCTGCTGCTCCTTGCCTTGGTTCGCGGCTGCGGTTGCCTGTTCCCGCCGGCGCTCAAGGCGCGCTGCTGCTGGGGCTGTTGTTGCTGTTGCTGCTGCTGCTGCTGGAGGACGGCTTCGGTCGCACTTGCGCCGTCGAGCATCGGCTGCAGGATACGTCGACGCGCGTTTATGAACCAATTATTCACCTGCAGTAGCGTCAAGTTTGTCTCGCTCGCAATCTGACGTTTTTCATCCTCCGTCGGATACGGATGCTGTGGAGAATAAAATTTATTTTCAATTAATTTCTGAAGCATCAAAAGCTGCTTAGCGCGAGTCTGTGCATTTGTTATCACATGAGCAATTTCATTTATCAAACATTATATTTTTAGATTCATTCCTGAAGGACGAAAGATGCAGATTAAACGTTTCATAATAAATTGACAAATTATAGTACATTTTGCATTTTTTAAATTAACAATTGAATATTGAAAGATACTAACGACTAAATGCTGGAAAAGCCATGCACGCATGATGTTGGTGGCTTGTTTGGGAAGTACACCGCGTTTCGGCTTGGCTTTTCTTCCGCTGAGCGAGCCGACACCAGCTGCAGCAGCGATGCCGCAAGCGTCGTCGTCATCCTCGCTCTGCATGGACGACGGAGAGCCTGCAACAGTAATGTCTACGCGATTTTTGCAATTAATCATTCCACTCTGTGACTCGTATAAAAGTGCGCCTTCATTTACAAAAAAAATATAAAATAAAAATGAAAATTAATGGAGGTAAGAAGATGAGAAATTATGAAAATCTATCTTACAGATTACTGGTTAGGAATGTTGACGGCATCGAAAATTCAAAAAGAAAAATGACGGTCATAAGCTTTTTTGAATATCTGATGACTTTTTAAATAGATATAAATTGAGGATAAGAAAACTGTCTATCTCATTATCAATAAGTTATTTTAGAAAAAATAAATAATCAAAATGACATGTTTATGTTCAAGTAATATATACTCGATCAGAAAATAGGTTAGATAAATAAAGGGGTTCAAAGAAATCCCTCTACTTTTCCTTATTTTTCATTTCCGATAAGGTGAAAGAGCAGTTCTTTGTTCAGGCAGTAAACATATCGGATTATTTACTTCCAGGTAAGCACTGTACTATGCTTTCGAAAACAAGGCTGTTTGAGACAGAGGATTCAAATCCCTGCGCCAGTCAAGAAAAATGCTGAATTTTTCGGTGGCGCGGAAATCAAACTTTGTAACGTTCAAATTTGCGGAAGAATTTACCGACAACGAGATCATTAGCTTCCTTATCCGTTTGTATCTAAACGGAAACAGATTTTCATAGGTATTGTTGGAGAATGAAGGTAAGAAAGGATGTTGAGGGTCTAACCACCAAGGCGAGTTTTGTGAGGTATCGCAGCGAGTCCCACAAATTCATATTCATTTTTCATTTCTTGCAAAGCGAACAGTCCCCAGTAGCTTGCCTCTTCTACAAAAATTCTGTCGGAGGTATTACTCAGTGGATCCACTTCTATAAATTGGCACACACAAACTCATTCACACAAAGGAAGACATGAGTTGTAGGTTATTAAGGAAGCTTGTAAGCTACTATCCTGAACACCAGAGCAGATAATATTAAAAATTAAATTAAATAATAAAATTTTTAGTGATCTAAGCTAAGGTGATCTTTCAAAGATTCTAATCAAGTTTGTCTAAGTTTATAATAAATCGATTTTTTTTTAAATATTCAAAATTTAGTTGTCCATTGTTGTACTTTAAACAGTGGATTTATTGTTGGATAGATCAAGCTTTAGTGCTTTACATTCTTCATACAAATGAGTCTTTGTCACTAATAAAAGCTTGAACTTTTCAGATATTTTAATTTACACAAAAAATTATTCTATAATAAATTTTCGAAGGCAAAACCAATAAAAAAATCTTAATAAAAATAAAAATAACAAGTGAAGAAATAAATTGTTGTTCTTGTTTATCAAGAGAATCCCTATAAAGAAAAGATGATTTCAGTTCAATACTTGATTAAAAAAAAAAAGTAAACAATAAAAAAACCATCTTTCCTTCACCCGAATAAAATACAATATCCCTTCACCCGGTGAAAACCCTGATCTTTTTTTTTTCCTAGAAATAAACGTACCTTGGCCGAGGTACATGTCGTTAACAGGCGCGCAAATTGGCGCGCAGGGATGCGCTCCGATCTGCGAGAGCGGCGTGCTTCCGTGGACAGTTGCCGGCGAGCCGGGCTGCTGTTCATCGGCGTCGTGTTCCGACGAGGGCCGATGGTGCTGCTGGTGATGCATGCTGCTGACCGAGGACGAGGACGACCTCGAGTACTGCTGCTGGTGGAGGTGATGCTGCTGCTGCTGCTGCTCGGCGTCTGGGATTGTGGCGCCGTTCTCCGAGGGGCCCTCGACCGACGCTCTGCTCACTCGGAGTCCGTTAGCTCCCGACTCAACATCATTGCCTGTAGATGACAGCACCTGGCAAATATATGTTGCAGCTAGCTGTCAGAGAGCAGGGGGTCGGGCTCCTAATGACTCGGCCGCAGCTTACAAGAGGCGCGCGATCATTTTTATTCGTTCGTTTGCTTCCTTTTCGAGTTGGCCGCTTCGGTTTTTTAGACGCGAAGTTTTAGAGACTCGGAAATGTTAGTTCGGGTTAGTTGGGTTTTAGTTTCGATCCAAGCGCCAGCGAGAGATGAGTCTAGGGATGTTTTCGTCCGCAGGATGGAAATAGTTACTTTTTTGCGAGTGCTGTTTTTTTGCATCTATTTTATTAGTCTTTCAATTTATGAAGATTAAAAATGACTAATTTTAGTATTTTATTCTATTAAAATTTTTACAAAATGTCTAGTCTAATATTTTGAAAATCCTGAGGGCGATAAATCCGTGATTAATTTTAATTAAGCAATTTTAGAAATTAAGATGAATTTTATTTTTGTATTGTTTATTATTGTAGCGATAATTAATTGTTATTCAAAAAAGTAATTTAAAAAATAAATAAATTATTCGAACGAAACATGTATTAATTTATTAATTTACTTTAGTATGGAAAATGAATCATTTAATTTTAAGACTTTTATATTTACTCAAAGATACAATTAATAAATATTAATAAATAATTTGAAAAATGATTAAATTAAAAAATATTGATTAGAATATAAAGTTTATTAATAAGCAAAAGATTATGAAAATTAAATTTTCAGATGCAGAACAGTGGTTTAGTTTTGTTAATGTTTTTTACGAGTCGCAAGTTAAAAAGTCAAGGTTAATTTATATTATATAGGAAATTAATTCTCCGTTAGACGCATCTTAATTTCCCAACAAAAACAGTATCCAAGTCAATCCAAAAAAAGAAAAAAAAACCGGAACAAAAAAAGGATCAACCCGCAATTTTTACGCGCTCCAGTAAATCCGTCCTTCCCTCGCGGAATAAAATCGGCAGTGAAAAATTCAAAATTCCCATCGCGGTTATACGACTTGCCAAAGTAAGTCCATCGATCACGGCGAGAAAAAAAAAATTGGCAGAGCAGCAGCGGGCCAAAATCCAAGCGGGAAAATTCGAAAACTTTCGTCATCCCGCCGCGGCCCACCTCCCTGTATATTAAAACGCGTAATAAAACGCAGGCCGCGCGCGCGGATACGTCAAGGAGAGAGGACGACACTCTCGGGCGCACAATGCGTCTAACGGAGTGCTAAGGGAAGATCATTCCCCGTTTCCGCGGCGACGGCCGCGAGAGAATTGTATGTAGAGCCTCGGCGCGCCTCTCCGTACTATCGGGGGATGTACTACTCGGACGTCGTGAGGAGAAGTATAAGGATCAAGAGTATGCACATATCACACAAAAGAGAGTTCGAGAGGGGGGGGGGGGACAAAGGAAAGCGTCGCGGGATCGGCGCGCTTAGAATGCGAAAGGTTTATTAAATTTTTCGAAAATTCTTGCTTGCTGAATTCACTGTTGAGTCAGTGTTCAAACGATTTCTTTTACTGTATAAATGTTGTTTTCTTTTAGGTCGTTCAAATAGGCTTTACTCCAAGACCGATAAAATGTCTTTTCTGAGTTCCAAACTGCGGTATTTCTGTAATTTCTTAATTTTCTCCCACTGACTGCCACAAGCGAATGTTTTCATGAATATACTTTATAAAAAGTCTTCCTTCAAACCTGCAACGTAATCGTTTTCATTTAGTCGAATCGAAATTTAACAACCTTCCGTCGACGCGCGCCGACCGCGAAAATCTAAACCAGCCAAAGGAGACTGAGCGTGCCTTGGATGGAGAAAAAGCGATTGAGCACAAGTGCAACGCCACAACACCAAAAACCAGACGAGAACAAGACAGAGACAGAGACAGAGACAGAGAGAGAGAAAGAAAAGGAAGCGAGCGGCGGCCGCGCTCGAAGCTCCCCAAGGGAGAGAGCTTCGAGCGCCGACCCCCCCGCGTTTTTAGCCCTCGTTGAGCTTGCGCCAAGCCCGCTAACCTGGAGGGGACTGCTGCCGTTGCTGCCGCTGGACGGCGCCAAGCCGTCGTGTCCGGCGCCGTGGTGGCTGTAGTCGCTGCGCAGCAGGTTTTCGCTCTGCATCTTGCCCTTCAGGCAGGTGATGTAACGGTTGCAGAAGTCCTTGCACAGCTCCTGCACCTTCTCCAGCTCCAGGAGGTGGATCCGCAGCACCTGGATGGCCTTGATCATCTGCAAGAGGCGGAGCGAGGTGCTGACGGTTTGAAGTTGGCCGATTTTGGCGAGAGCCGCCGAGCGGGCGCCGGGCGGAAATAAAATACGATCTGTCGCGAGAGCTTTTTTCGTTCGAGAGAGTTCTCGGCGATGAACGACGAATTCGCGAGTATATTGTGCAGCGAAGAACGCAGTTTGTGTTTTTCCTTTAATTAAAAGAAGATTGCCCGAATTTTTCTAGGTTATTTATGCTAAATAAAGGGTTTCGAAATTTTAAAGCTCCATCCCGATGAATTTAATTTTGAAACTTTCTTAATTATATGGGACCGTAACAGTTACGACTTAAGTCATTAACTGTGTAAAGCTGCATTCGGAGTTGTAAGTATAACGGATTAAAACGCGATACACCGGCGAGCTTTCGTAAAACTTTGCGTGGCGTTAAAGTCAATGCAGGATTAAACCAAGTACAGTCCCTCCCGAGGGAAGCTCTCCCGATTATTATACAAAAATCCCAAGGCGAAACGCGAAAAAAAGTGAAAAATCGCATTCGTACCAGGCCGTCAATCTCGGGGTCATTGATGAGGAAGGGCTTGCAGTCCCTCTCCTGGTGCTGCACGAACGCCTTGATGTCCATGTTGAAGCTCTCGGAGGTCGAGTTCTCGGAGCTCTGGGTCGCCTGCTCGCATCTCTCGAAGAGTAGCGCGAGGAGGGGAAAGAGGGGATGCTTGTAGACGGCCCGCTTGTCCGCCTCGAATTGCGCCTGGTCCTGGTGGCTCGCGTAGTCGGCTACCCCGCTGGCAGGGTCCTGATCGTAACCAGGGGTCACCATCGCTAGCGCCACCGCGGTGCTGCCCTCTTGCATCCTATCATTCCTCATGGGGAGCGGCGACAGCCTCCACCATCGTCGTCCGCAGGGAGACTGCCCGAGAGATCCACCCGCGCACCCCGCCCCGCGAAGAGCCCGGATATCTTGTTTAGCTCGAGGCCAGGCCCGACGAGCTGAGGCCTCCTGCTTAGGTGCTGAGCTTCGACCTGCAAGAAGGGAAGGGGAGCTTTTGAAAACCATTGCGGTATTAAAAACTTATCGCATTGGACTCTCTTTCCTATTTCGTATATTTTCGATATTATATACAAAAGACGTTCACTCGGTATCATTTATCGATTCCCCTCAAGCAGCACATTCCGTTACGAACACAATCTCCTCTCGACGTATATATATACCCCTCGATGGCAGTGCTTTTTCTCAGCCGGGCGCTTCGAAAAACTCGAGCCAAAATATATATTCGCGCGATATAATCGCCGTAATTCCACGCGGAGCTCTCGATATCGGCCGCGTCTCGAGAACCGGGCGTTTTTTTTTTTTTTTTTTTTTGATTAAGTATTCATTGCGAAAAGGACGTCGATCTCGATTCGCGGTGCGAATGCAGCTTTATCCCTTGCAGGCAGTCGCCGCAACGCGCGCAAGAGACGGAGAGAGAGAGAGAGAGAGAGAGCGGCGCCGAACGAGCGCTACTGCATTTAAATGTCATCATTAGAAGCTTTCGCTGTCGCTGCCTGTGTACGAAGCAGCGGCAGCAGCAGCAGCTTCTTCTACTTCTTCTTCTTCTTCGCAGCCCCGAGAGCCTTTGCTTATTTCGCTCGGTCGCGTTCCGCTGCGGCGCGGAAGCTCCGGCTTTCGTAAAAATTCCTCGGAGCCCTTTTCGACGGGACGTGGACATTTTTTGAAGGATATTGAGCTGCGCTTTTTGAGATATGCTTTCGAATTAAGGCGATGCGAGAGTTTAAGAGGGGAGATTTCATTTGAGGAACTATTGTTGTAGACTGAAACTTTAATAATGTATAAATTTGTTGCTATATAACAAATAACTTTTGCTAGGCAAAGAATTCAAGAACAAACGTATGCTTGATAAATTTAATATTTATCGTTTTATAATGTTCAGCTCAACGCCGGGGTTCCATTTAAATTGTTAACTATTTTACATTTTGTATCCTTATACAATCAATATTCAATAATTCATGTACGAAATATTAAGCGTTCAATTATAAATTCTAACAAGATTAGAATAACAAGTCGTAAAAGTTATCCAAAGCATTATTTTATCTCACAAATAATGTACTCCTCAGCCGCGAGAGCCCACTAAATAAACTAAATTCTTAACCCAGTTACACAAACGAGAGCAGCCGATATTCGCGTGTAAACACATCCCGAAAAGCTCCTAAATATTAAAGCCGAGATAGCGGCGGAGGAAAAAAAAAGTAAGCCGAGAGGTCCACGCATATACACTCGACGCTGCCTCGTTACGCAGATGCGCGCGTCAATTTTTAAACTCTCCGAGAAAAACATGTATAGAGAGAGAGAGAGAGAGAGGGACGACACTCGGCCCCCGCGAGGATATTCGCCCGTCGCGCGGAAAAGGGGGAAAAGCGAGGAGGAAACGCGGCGCCTTCGAAGCTCTCTCTCCCAAAGCCGGGCGGAGGACTCCCCGGCCGAGAGAGAGCCCTATGGTGAATAAATAAAAGCGAAGCCGCTCTCTCGGCGGCGGCGCGGCGCACGTGACGGAAAGGAAAACCTCGAGAGCGCCCCGAAAGGAGCGCGTGTGTGTGCGTGCGCGGGCTTGCGGGCTTCTTCTTTTTGCCGACGGCGACGTTTTGGCTTTTGTGCGCTCTTTTTCGTTATTGCCAAATCCGCGGATGCAGGCAAATCGTCGCTATGGATACGCGGGAGATTTTCGAAAATTCCACCTCGCCTCGACGGGAGAGATTCCTGTTTGGCTGATGCCGCGCTTTCTTTTGCGACGATTTACAATATTCCGCCCGCCGTTGCGGGGGAGAGGCGCCGCGAGCTGATTTCGGGGGTAGATTATATAGTCGATTTAAGGATCGTTCGCGAGGACTCGTTTCGATAACTTTTGCTAAAACTTTACGAGTTTCAACGGTGTTTCGCCATTCACTCCGCTCCAGCAAAAATGGCCGAACCGTTCGAAAAACAGGTTACAGCGGCTCTATAAAAAGGCAACGCGCTTTTATTAATTATTCCAATCAGCGCCACTTTCAAGAAAGTAAAACGGACGGGGGGCCGTGAATCAGCGGCGAGTGCGTCGGCCTTATTTCGTTTTCCCTATCACGAAATCGCGCCGCGCGCCGAAGAGTAATTTCGTTTTCGCGAAACTTTCGATCGCGCGTGTATATATATATATATATATATATACACGTGTCCTCGTCGCGCGCAAAATCAATCGGTATTCAAGCGAGACGCGTATCGCGGATATATATGTAGGCGAATCCTTTTTTTTCTAGGCGCGCGATACACAGTCCGCGGGTAAAAAAAAAAAATCAGCTGGCTATTCTCGTTTGGGAGCGCCTTTTTTTGCGTATTGTTTTATGCAACACCTGGCCGCCGTCGCGAGGGAGAAAGTAAATGTAAGGAGAGCGGCTCGCTTTGCCGAACTGGAGAGAAGCTATTTTTTTGATCGGACGAAATTGCTGGTCAAACGAAACGAGTGGGGGTTTTTCTACGAGGGCACATTGAAGCGAGGGTGATGAAATTTTAAGCAATATTGTGTCATTGTTTTCGTGCTTTAAACAATGAAATGCATAACTTAATATCAGTTCATTTCGACGAATCCTAAAGCATCTCAATCTTATCCGCACTCCTGAAAAACCCAATATCCTCCGCTTAAAAAGCAATTACGCAAAACAACGCGCGATCCCCGCGTGCAATATAACTGCAGCGAAGCACCGCGCGGCTCGGCGAATAGCCCAAAATTAAAAAGGACACAGCCGGGCGATAAAGCAAAGATCCCCGAAGCTATCCGCGGCCGCAGACGGAAATAAGGAAGAAGCGGCGGCGGCGGCGGCTCTCCGCGGATAGATCGCAGTGGGCGACTGCTGCGGGAAAACGAGCCACTCGAGAGTCCGTCTCTCTCCGGCGGCGGAGGGCTGCTGCTGCTGCTGCTGCTGCTTGCGCGCCATTACTCGCAAGTGGCGCAAACCCGCCGCCGAGCCGATATTTATCGCAAGCCGCACGCCGAAGCGAGAGAGAGAGAGAGAGGGATTCTTTCATTTAAAAATATTATCGCTGACGCGCCGCGGCTCTCTGCGGATTTTCGGGCATTTTCGCCGGAAACTTTGATATTTCGGGCGGGGGGGAAGTTCGATATCTGGGCCAGAAGGCGATTGCCGTAGTTGCGCGGGGGGTTAGTTTCGAATTAAAAGTTTCGCCGGAATTTTTAAGCCGACGCGTTTTCCGCGCGGAGAAAGTTAGGTATTACTCCCCGGCAAGTTTAAAGTTAATTTAAAGTTGGAAAAAAACTCGCGTTAAATATTAAGTAATTCCGTTGTATTATACGCTCACCCGCGGCCCTTTTTGCCAATAATAATCCAAGCAAATGAGTTATTAATCTCACCGGCAAAAATGCGTAACGAGGGGCTACGACGCGCCGGGCGCTTAATTCCTATATATACCTCTCGGATTTGCCGAGCCGCTCTTAGAGAGCGAGACTCGGTGATGGCAAAGGCCAGGGGTGAGGAGCGCTAAATTGCCTTCGTTTGCTTCTTCGCGCGTTTGTTTGCTTTGTTCCGTGCCACTTCGTTAATTACTGCCATAAACGTTATTTAAGATAGGCGATGCGGATTATTGGCGCTTGCGCTTCGTTCGCGTTTTCCATCCTCCTCCTCTCTCGCGGGGAAGATTGTTTTTTTTTTCTTTTTCAATATTGAGCTTTTTACTTTTTTCGTCATTGCGTAATCTAATTAACGCCGGGAGCTATATTTTTTAGTGCGAAAATCTATAAATTTAATCATCTAAATTATTTTGCAGCCGCGCTAATACTATACGTAGGAGCGATGTAAGGAAAGTTGTAAAAAAATTCTGATAAAAAGGAAAAATTATCTGCTCGATTTATCTCGTCCCATTAACATAATTTATATAGAATGCCTGACGTAAAACACAAGAGATCGTACTTTAAAAACCGGCTCACATAAAATTGTAGGCGCGCAATTCAACGTAATGAATATCGTTTTAAAATGAACCTAAAGACACTGCATTACAATAGAAAAGTCACGCAACAATCGCAAACGTCGACACCTCGCCCAAACTGATCAGCAAAGCCGAAACGGCGGTATAGGTATAAGCCTCGCGGCGAGTCGCACGTGCCGCGCTACTCGGCCGCGCGCTCGTAAATCCGGCGCGATTTGTCGCGCGTAAATGAGCAGTCGCGCCTCGAAGCTCCACTCTACTCCGGCCGGCACCTACCACCACCTCCACCGCCGCCGCCGCCGAGCTCAATGGGCTCGGCAAACAGCATCGTCGACACGATCGGCTCGAGCCGCGCGAACTAGATGAGCGATGTTTGTGCTGGCGCCGAGCGAAGGCTGAAGGGAGCGAAATGATTTTTGGAGAGTTTTTGGAGGGTTTTCGGGGCGACGTTTCGGAGATTGGGAGGTTTATGGGTTGTAGTGGTTTAATAGTTGGGACTCAATTGTATTGATATAAATGTTTTTTACTATTTTTTGTACGATTAGTTTGCGTGTACACGTTGTTTTGATTTTGTTGCTTCAAATAAAAGAAGATAGTAATCAAAAGAAGAATATATTGAGTATTAAAGTTTAAGTAAACGATTAATTTTAGTAATTTTATTTTCGCAAACAAGATTAAGTATTTTTATAGATATAGTCAATAAAATTTAAATAACAAAATAGTACCTTTTCATTTCAAAAGTAAAATTTTCTTTTACAGCTGTCGTGAAAGAGTTTTGTCTGTATTATTTGCATATCGGATAATACTTTCAGACTATTGACTTTTTATATATATATACGTAAATTTTATTACTCGAATAAAAAGTTGAGTAAACTTTCTTATCATTGCTTGATGATTCAAAAAGCAAAGTCCAGCCCAACGATTAAATTAAATAAATAATTAAACTGCGAAGCTCGAAATTATAAATAAAATTTTGCGTCCCAACAAGTAAAGCAATAGCCCGACAATTAAACAAAGCTTCGCTTTATCGTCCCCGGCCATTAAATTCAATTCAAAATTATTCAGCCGATACAGTCTTACAAATATAGACATCCTTCAAAGTGTCGTTTCAAAAAGCGATTCGGGCATATATAGTTTGTTCCAGAGCATACAAGTAGCAATATTTTCAATTGCCGCTCTCTTTCAAGCCGCGAGGCGCGTCTCTGTCTCTCTTCGCGGCCTTTACGAGTTTCACACACTCGAATAAATTACCCGGCAGCCGCCGCCGCGCGGCACCGATAACAGATTACAGAGCATTTTTTACGAAGGTAATTCGAATTCGTTACGGCCCCATAATTTTTACACCATTCGCGAGAGAGAGAGCGCGTAAAACGGCTCGACTCTTGCGGATCTGCCCGATATACGTGTGTATATATATATATCTTCTTTTATCCCTCGTGTTACGTCGCGATATTTCACTCGATTGGTATTGATTCGCGCGCCGATAAAAGAGAAAAACGCTCGCACATTCGATTGACGCCAGTGCTCGATAGACAATCTTATCTACGCCGCTCATTGCGCTTTTGTTTGCGTTGGTTAAAGGCTTACGGGTTGGTAATTCGACGAAGGCTCCGTCCCGAGAGCAGTTTTCACTCTTCGGCCGAGAGAATGATTTAAAAGGTGAGAGGATTGGGGCGATGTTTTTCCGGCGATGAGCTTAATGACAGACGGTTAGGTTTAGAGCGCTCGACGTGTCAATATTGAGTCACGTGTACTTAATCTTCATGAAAGTCGAGGCTTGCGAAATTCAATACTGGCAGCGATTAGTGAAATTACGAGGTGTCTGGACACTGTAAACGAGAGTAAAAAGGCTGGCAGCGCAAAAAATTGAAGGTTTTTCGCGGCGATTTATTTTATTGAACAATAATGTACGAATGTTTAATAAAATTAAGGATCGCGCAAACGTTAACGTGCAATTAAAATTTATAATTGATAAGAGGGTATTGTATTTATGGATTACAAAATTAAAAATAAACGTTTAATTTATTGAATATAGAGGTTTAAGAAAAATATCTATGAAGAAATGATTGTCATTGAACTTTAGAATTGATATTAATATTTTTTATATGCAAAAAGCGTAACATAAATATGCAGAAAATATTCAATCAATACGATATAAATATATAGATATATATATATATACGGTATTCTTTTACACTTTGCGTAATCAATACCAGTTTCAGCATAAAAATTCTTCCATATATTCTACTTGAGTTTACCTTGCCATAGATTTATCCGCAGGATAATTTCTTAACCATTATCCTGATGCTCTCTGAATAAATTTTCAATGAAATTTCGCAATTTCGTTTCCCCGAAAAGCTAAAATTTCAAACGTAAACAGCCACCTGATTAAAACATCAGGCGGGCCAGTTTAACCGTAAACATTTTCCAACAAAGCCGAAAATGAAAGCTCCCGCATAGCGAGCCCCAAGAGTCCCATCTCGAATTTCGCGAAAGCAGCAGCAGCAGTAGAGAGAGATAGAAAGAGAGAGAGAGAGAGAAGAGAGAACCCCGTCGAGGCGGCGAGAGAAATGGGCGTTCACTGGGAGGCAGCCGCCGCTCCGCTCGCGGCTCTTATCCGCGGCGTGTGCGCGCATCCGCTGGCGTTTTTCGCGCAGGGCGCCCTAACCTCCAAATAATGTACGAGCAGCGGCGCGCGCGCGCACGCACTTGTGTGTACATGCACGGATGCCGCTCTCACTATCTCTCTTTTTCTCTCTGCGTGTATCCGTGCGCGAAACCCTTTCTCTCCGTCTCTTTTTCGGGGGGCCGCGATCGCCGCACTGTTTATCCTCCCTCTCTTTCTCACTCTCTCTCGCCTCCTCTCCTCTCCGTCGCCTCTCCCGAAAATTCGACCGCGTTCCGAAGGCAAGCACCTCGGCCAGGCGAAATCGGCGCAAAAAAGGCGCGAGACGTATCGATTTCGAGCCCCCGCTATCCCGGGGGATTTACATAATATACGCACCTGCGCTTGTAGGTTATGGCCAGGGGGGAGGACAAAAAAAAACAAGGTAGCAGCAGCAGCAGCAGCAGCAGCGGCAACGGCGGCGGCGGCGGCACACTCACCTCGCTGGGGTTGAGCACTGCATGTACACAGGGTGCACTAGTCGCACTACAGTCGCACTACACGTGTGCGATTAGCGGCGCGCGGCTGCGACTGAGACGCTCGGAGGCCTGCAGGGGGATAATCTCTGCCCGTATATCCATCCGTCGCCGACGACGACACGGCTGTAATACGACGGCGCGCGACTCTCCGCTCTCTGCACAGGCGGCGAGGTGCCTCGCTTTTGTGACGTCACCGATTCAATACTTTTCGCCGAGTGACTGCCCCGCCGCCGACTGCGCGCCCGAGACAGAGACGGAGAGCGTTTATACGGGCCGGGCATTTCGCCGGATAACCGCCAGGGCGCGCTCAGTTTTTTAAACGCCTACGCGACGAGCAGCAGCAGCCACACGAGTGTGCCCCTTTTTTACCCTCCCTGCCCCGTGCGCTCCCGTCGTATCCCTTACCGTACGGAGACTGTCAATTGTCGGGGGGGAGATTGAGTGATTTCGCGGGGGTTGACACTTGCCGCCGTGGCGTCGATTGTTTTTGCGCTGGGCTTTAAAGAGCACGTGGTGCTGGCGTATACGGTAGAATCGGAGCTTTTTTGTTTGGGAATTTTCAAAGTTAAAACCCCAAAGTGGGTCAGCGCTAAATTTACTTTTTGATCGCGTTTAAAATAATGATAAATATTATTAAAGACCTGGGCTTAAGGATATATTTCCGATTTTTTCAAAATAAAATAAACAATGCTTTGATAATGTTTTTTAGAATACTTTATTTTATGAATTATGCTTCCAAAAATACATAGCTAGAAACTGCTTTTTCAAAATAATTTATCCACTGATTATAATATCACTTGATTGATTGCGATTAGATAAAAATTTAAAATTTGGCGGCTTCTTATCGTGGTTATATGATGTCACTAATTCTGTCATATCATAAGAAACTTTCATCCATTTATGTCAATTATTATATCACATTTATTTTCGATATCAAAATAAATTTGGATTCCACTTAACAATATATAACAATTAATCGCAAAATTCAACATTGAATTAACACTAATGAATATCTAATTAAATAGTATGTACATTTTTATCTCATTAAAACCGCGATCGATAAAAAGTTATGAGCTTGCATCTGCTGATCTGCAGTCGCTCAGGTTAAATGCGCGTAAGATAAGAGAGAAAAAAGAGCGCAGATAAAGTGGCGATAGATGGTGCCACGTCTCTGGTACCTTACGGGGTTGCAGAAAAGAGCGCGAACTTTAAGCCGCTCAAGTTTTTTTAAAGTTTTTAAACAGCAAATCATTGTACAATCAAGTATTTATTTTAAATTATTTCAACAACAGTTGCACGAGATTGAAGTACGAGTCAACTGTTAAATTTGATATTCAACCTGCAATACACATTGAACAGCAAAACACAGAAATAATTTAATACCATTACAATAAAATATATACTTGACCAGCCCCGGTAATAGACATTCAATAAATTTACTGCACTATTTACATGCTAAGTTAAGCAACTCGATAGGATAAACTCGAAGAATTGCATCTGATGAAGATCCAATGGTACTATGATTGCAGCAATCAACTTTTTATAAGTTCAATAAACGCTTTTCACACACAAGCTTGAACATTGACATGTTTATTAGCAATCATCTTCAGCAGCGATGAACCGTAAATGAAAGTTTTTTTACTATTTAATACAATTTTATATTCCGGTATATTTCGTGCTAATATAGTAAAGAAACTAGTTAACATTATTACTAACTTTAAACTATGATAATTATTATCTAAACCCGATTATTTTTTCAAACAACTATCGTTTCCTTTAAAAATAATAGCTTTTGCAGAAAACCAAACCTTTTCTCGCCGATTTAAACTAATAGTTTTCAAAACTAGTCCAAATACACAATAGCGAAATCAACACTATATATTCTAAAGAAACCATCATGAAATTCAGCTCAATAAAACCGTCCGCAACTTGCTCCGCAAACCCTACCTCTTCCTAAACATACAACATTCCCCCAGCAATCTCGCACACGAATTAGCCGCAGCCCCACGAACCGTCGCGCAAAACCCATCGATCCGACCCCAGAGCCATATCCACCTGCGCCTCCAACCCGAGCCCCGTTCTCTTCGGATGACTCGTCGGGCGGTTTCTCATCGTCGATTTTTATCTTATCGCGGGGCCATTCCTTATCACTGCTCTCGCCGAACGCGTACACTGCTGCTTCCGAGCGATATAATCGTCGCGCAGTCCCGAGTCGCGGATTTAACGGCAAGCAGCGCGGAATCCGTGCCAGATAATATGACGTCGCGCCTCACCCTTTGCCTGCTCCTCGTCCTCTGCGCCTCGCTGGTCCTCGGCCAGGAGGCCGAGAAGAAGCAGGACGCGAAGGAGGCGAAGCCCCAGGCAGCGAAGGAAGCGAAGCCCCAGGCAGCGAAGGAGAAGCCGGAGGAGGAGATAAAGTATGTGTGCGGTGTGTGCGAGTGTTCAGGTGAGTGATAACGGTTGAGTGCGCGTTTGGGTAAGCTTTGGGGCCTGATTTCGGATGGAAATTGGGGCGCGCTCCAGTTTTTTTTTTTTTCGGGAGTCAAGTTTTTGCTCGGATATAAGTTGTTTCTGGGAGGAAGATGTTTTGTAAAGAACGATTGATTACTGTGAAAGTGTGTATTTAACTTTTTACTGATATAAAAAGCACTTGTTTATGCAAGCAATTTGTTAGTGATTAAGCAGAACTCGATTCGCGATCAATAATTAGAAACAAATTACGTCGATTTGTACAGCGATCTTCAATTGCTCGATCCTCGACAAGTTTTATCGCCGTTTATTATCTTTCTGCTCTTCAATTGCAACATATTTTATACGTTCTCAATACTAATTTGTAATGCGATTCCGTCTTATTAGAACAGACGATTTGGGTTTATTGGGTGATTATTTTAAATTGTCTATTTTCTAATAATAATCTGAAAAATCATCTGCGTCATTTTTATAAAAATTCGTTATCTGCAATAAAATTTCAGATTTTTGTTTGATCAAATAGTGGTGACTAATCGACTATACATATATATAGTGATATTTTTTAAGATGCATAGAGATATAGATAATCAAGCCCAGATAAAACGTTCCATATACACTTTTATTACACCATATTATAAAATCGATTAATTTTTAGTGCAGTATATAATTACAAGCATTACATGCAAATTGCGCAACTAAAAAAAAAAATCTTATCATCCTCACTATAATCAGTTTCACATAAAGTAAATGAATCACAGCGAAAAACCGGAGTAACCGACCGAATTAATTTCCGACTTATTGCAGGTGAGAAAGTCGACTGCTCGGGCCGCAAGCTCGAGACGAATCTTCACGATCACGAGTGGCCCAAGACGCCGATGAAGCTGGTCACCTTCGAGGACAATCTGATCAAGCAGATCGAGCAGTTCCCCAACGTGACCATCGTCAGGCTCTCCTTCCGCAACAACAAGATCGAGAAAGTCGCCCACCAGTCCTTCAAGTACATCACCAATTTGACGGAACTCGATCTCAGTGAGAACCTGCTGACGTACGAGAATCTTACGCCCGCTGCTCTCGAGGTGAGTGATAACGAGTGATTTTTATACCGTGGTAAGGCAATATCGTTGTTGCGATGCGCAGACGATTGAATCTGGGAAAATTTATGACGATGGAGTGCCATTGTGTGCATCAATATCATATTAGGGAACAAGTGTTTGATTTTTATTTATAGCCTTTTGCAAGCTTATAACAACATTTATAATATAACATATCCAATTTTTGAAAGTGTGATTTTTTTTATTTTATTATTAAATTTTCTTTAATTTAGGGCAAGTTTGCTCCAGAAGTTTACGAACCTCTGGACAAGCTGAGAGTCTTGAATTTAAGCTCCAACCAGTTCCACACGTTAAATCACGATCTCTTCGAGCACGTGACGGATTTGAAGGCGCTGATTCTGTCGAACAATCCGTTCAATTATTTCGACGATTCGATGAGCGTCGCAATGAACGATATTCCCTATCTGGAGGAACTGGACTTGAGTCACTGCAAAATCAAAAACATAGACGAG
The DNA here is from genome assembly GCA_900474335.1 of Ormyrus nitidulus. Classification (NCBI taxonomy): domain Eukaryota; kingdom Metazoa; phylum Arthropoda; class Insecta; order Hymenoptera; family Ormyridae; genus Ormyrus; species Ormyrus nitidulus. The sequence goes on along the minus strand of UCOL01000215.1, from coordinate 16,683 downwards.
ATGTCATTCAATTCGTTAAAGTATTTACTCTTTCGTTTATTTATCTGACCAGCGTCTTAATATGTATATTAAGCATATTATAAAAATGTTTCTGCATTTTTACAGGTATTTAAAGAAACTAGACTTGAGCTACAACGAGTTTTCGAAATTACCCGCTGTTTTAGTACAGATAGCTTCGCTGGAAGAACTGAATTTGGACGGGAATCTTATCGAGGATTTAGGAGGCGTCAACGAGTCCTTCCCGCCGATGCCGAATTTGAAAAAATTGACCATGAACTTTATGCCAAAATTGGCAGCGCTCGACAGAGGTGCCCTTTCAAATTTAGAAGCTCTGGAAGTTTTGAGCGTTCAAAACTGCTCCGAGTTCTCTGAAATCGACGACAGCGCCTTCGTCAAGCAGGCAAGCAACTTTGACAGGCTTGAACTTTGTAAATAAACATAATCTTATTTTCTTAATTTTTTTCGTTCCAATATTTAGCAAGAACAAGGAAGCTCAACGTGGCCCCCACTGAAGACTCTAAATATTTCCAACAACGACTTACGATATATACCTGCGAGCTTAGTTGCCCGATGGGATAAGCTCGAGGTATTTAGTATAGCGAACAATCACCTGAGCTGCGACTGTGAAAATCAATATCTCGTAAGTTGTTAGATTTTTATAAATCTTCATTAGTTTTGCTGCTTCTTCAAAATTTCGAATAGTCTTAATATTCGCAAAATGCTTCAATATCGTTTGTGTTAACTGGATAAACGAAGGAAAACTAAGTGATTCGTCGTAGATTTCTGAAATGCTAAAAAAAAACTGATGAATCGTATATATGAGCCTGACAAGCTCCGATATTTCAAAGTGTTCCGTCTTATCGATCTTATCTACCTGTAGTCGGCCTTTGTACTATCAGTATAAGACAGTAGATACAGATTAATTTCGTCTTTTCCAAATAAAAACCAATTTTAAGGATGACGAATTACACCTGCTTTATATAGGATTTTAATGTAATTGATCGTTGCGTAAACATTTATTTTTTTGAGTGGATTAAAAGTATTTGTTACTATCAAGTAACCGAACTGCAAAGCCACGTAAATTATTTGCTAATTCACGCAAGAATATTTAAAATTACAATGTGAAAGTGCTTTCGATAAAAAAAATAGATCTATTGATTTATTTATAGTAAAGTAGGACAGAAATTTCGTATCGATCAACTTTTGTTATCAAACTGAATATCAGCCGAGTGAATCATTGATAGTACGCTAAAAAATACGCATTATTGACTGTGCAGCAGACTTAGTTTCCTTTTCTTTTAGTACTTTTAACACTAAATGTGCTTGAATGAACAACGTTAATCGCATAGTAGTTCAACCGTATTACAATTCTTTAAAAATGATACATGACGCATTTTAAAAAATACTTCATTTATATATCTTTATCTAGAAAAGTCTTTATTTAAACACGTGGAGTAAAAATGATTATACACGTAATCCAATTAATCTACAACGTCATTGACTGTCTGAAAAACCACCTCCCAAGTGACTCACATCCACATCAAAACAACAACACAAATCTAAAAACCAACATCCGACATTCCTAACGTATAAAAAAATTCGCCCTTAACCCCTCCCCTAAACTTTCAGATCGGAACCTTGCTCGCCGAGCACGGACAGCGCCTGATGTCCACCGCCGAGCTGTCGAACCTCCGCTGCTCCGGGCCTCCGGAGCACCAGAACCGCACTCTGAAGTCCCTCGCGGGCCACAAGCTGCGCTGCCTGGACCTGTACGGCGCGCGGCCGGAGCGCGACGCCGCCGTCCTCGTCGGCATGCTCATCGGCGTCCTGCTCGCCGTCCCGGTCGTCCTCGTCCTCTTCGTCCTCTGGAGGCGCGGATTCCTGTTCTGCGGGGCTCAGGGACCCGCCAGCTTTTCGCGAGCCTTCTACAGACGCGCCCCGCCTTTCGACGACGACGTGTAGGGGCGCGAGGCGCGGCGGAGACGCGAGAGAGGGTTTATGATAATATAGTTGCGAAGGAATATGGAGTTTGGCGGGAACTATAATTTAAGGAGCGATTAAAATTTAAAAGCTTTTGCGTATTGTTCCTGATAGTTCCTAATGTCATTCGTAATAGTTTTATATGTAAGAGTTTTCACTATTGTAAGGACTTACGTTTACGCTTTTAATTTTACTTTCCGTTTATATTACACCTACATTTTAAGGCAACGTTTTACAATGTTTAAACATTTCTTAATTTTTAATGCAAGTATTTTTTTATCGTAGAAAGTTTTTTTTTATGTATATTTTTAATTTTAATATTGTGACTACAACTTTTTATAAAATGTATCGTATGTAAATCCCAGCGAACAAAAATTTATATTACGGACGTAATTTTCTACTAATAAAAATAAAATTATAATCGATCTGTACTCTTATTTTGATCAGCTCAACTTGAACTCGAATTGTACGAAAACTACCACCTGCAACTATATTAAAAATGAAAGCGGAATTTTAAAAACTGCACATCCAAATAAATTCCATCTTCGAAAGGACAATTTCCCAAAGCAACGAATCCCCGTAATTTAAACCTCAAAACTCCGTCTCCGTAATCTTTTCTTCCCCCTCCCCATGAAAGAGAGCCGGTCCAGCCGGCCGATCCCTTTGAGCCGAGCGTCAGAGCGCCACACGCAGATTGCGGCGTCGAGGTGAACGCGAGCCTACCAGGCACGTGTAACCCAATTACCCGAAGTTGATTCACTTAACGATTGCACGCGCGCGCGGCCACGCGGAACCTTTGGGCCGCGCAGGCCGAGTTTCGGCACGCGCCGATTTACCCGGGCCGCCGCGCGGCCTTCCTCGGCCTCTGGGGCAAATAGGCTTAGTTTTGCGGAGGATGACGGTAGGTGCGGGGTGATGATTGATTTAATTGCGCTTGATGGTTTTGCTATTTTGGATTGCGAATTTCTTTTTTTAACTGTATTCTTGAGTTTTTGAGAATTATTTATACTTTATCCTACGCTTGAAAAAATATTTGGACGTCTTGTAATATATTCCCCCCCCCCCTCCCTTTTTTTATTGAAGAGTTATTTGTTTTAACGCTCTAGGATTACTCCTCTTAAGCGCGACTTTAACTACAAGCAATTTTCATTTAATTTCATTGTGTTAGTGAATCTGCGTATGTATGTAAGTATGTTTGTTTGTGTAGGTGTGTTTGAAACGGATATTTGATTTTTTCATTCTTCTTGACTCTATTCATTTCCCTGCAGCAGATTTTGCATAAGTTGTCCCGTGAACGTCGCAGGTGTTGTAGTCTGTCTGATTTGAATTTCTAGAGCATTCCATATGGATGGTCCGAATGAGAGAAAGGATTGTTTTCTAAAGTCCATGTTTGCAGAATGGAATTTTGAATGTTAAGAGGATCTTGTCTCACTTTTGATATAAGAGAAATCTCTATGTTCGGGAATGTGCCGAGGATGTAATATACCTTGAGCTTCCACGAATTTATTTCGAAAAATGATACTAGGCCAATTGCAATAAAACTGTAGGTCATTTTAATTTTAAATTCATAAATGCAATATGCTACTTAAGTAATACTACTTCAAATCGAAAACAAACATTCCTCCGACCGGACGAGCTCCTCTCTATTTCGCGGCCACCGAGAAAGCAGCGCCCGACAAAAATTCCATTTGAGTAATGAGTCAAAGCGCAGATTACCCGGAATAATGAAATTATTGCGCGCGCATTCAGCGGATATCGTATAGCGGCGCAACCTCCCCCGGAATAACGCCGCTAAGGCTTCCGGTAATTCGCGGATCTGCGCATGCGGACGAGCCCCCCGCTAAGGGGAGGCGCGACGAGCGTCGAAAGCTGCAGCGTTACACCCCGACGTAACAGCCTGAGCTCTTGAATACTTGCGCGATTAGTTTAGCCTGCCGGCACCGCTATGCGAGCCCCTTAATTTAACGGAAATTTTCGCAATTTCTCGGTGGATATATAGGCAAACATTAAAACGAGGCAATGACGCGGGATGGACGGCAAGTTATTATAAAGGAGTATTAAACGGGTTTGTTTAATAGAGGGACATTTTTTAGGATCTTCATTCATTTTAAACATAATATATTTTCAAGTATATATACTTCATTAAGTATGGAACTGAAAAGATGTATACTCTTTTGAAAAGATATTTTTTTTTTTTTTTATCTTTTATAATATTTGCTGCTTGCAATATTTAAGTGCAAGTTTACAACAATACGGTTATTAACATAGCCCGCCGTATCTCTATTATGTACATTATTACGTATTTTACGTGCCTCTCAAATTAATTGAAAGTGTCATTTACATTTTAACAAAATTTTAATGAAAATAGTAATGAAAATATTTTCATTGTAATTTTTTAAGGTCACATACAGTATCTTGATATAATTATGTAACTAAATATTAATTGGAAACTTTTATTAATTTGAAGAAAACCTGTAGGTACACCAATGAATTTATCCTTGCAATTAAATCAGAATTGTAATTACTTGCACAAACATTTGCAGACCCGATTGAGATAATCCTGTCTTTGCAGAATTTCATTTAACGTAAAAATAAACTATTTTAATATGAAGTATATAATTCTTTGCGAACCGCATGAAATGTCAATACACCTTCTATGCGAGTAGCCAGAACTGGCCAGTTTTCGCTTGAAGTGATTGGGGATGATGATGCTGATGATGATGAAGTGGGGATTCTTAGCTGTACAAACAGATCCAGAGCTTCTTACTCGGGTAAAATTATTGGCTTCGAGAGAAAGAAAGGCCAACTTTCTCGAGTTAAACGCTGATCCAGTAACAGCGGGATGGTACAACGGTTTTTCAACCCAATTTCTGATACTATTAACACAATTATTTTATTCGCAATATTAAAATCTTAATATCCGAAATTTCCAGAAATGTCTGCAAATGCAATAAACGCAAGATATTGAATTTCATCGAGTAAGACGTTCATTTTCGTACACCATATACACGAGTTGGGAAATGTATGTTGCAGAATCTAATAATATACTTCGATCGGGACTGGAGGAATATGAAAGTATTTCCTGATACTCGACCCTTCGAAAGAAATCGCATTTCTACATCTAAGCCATAAGAAAAGCTCTCTTCATTGCAATCGTGCATAAATTTAGTAACTCAGTTGCTACAATTTACCTTCCAAAGGTATTTCTTAAAAAAAAAAAAAATGCATTTCCCTACAATTAAAATAATTATTACCCCGAGCATTCTTCCAGGAACAATGTCGTTTCAGATACCAAACGCATATAAATTCCGACGTAAAACGCGCCGGCTCGAGAAAAAAGGACTCCACCCCCCTCACGGTCGGGGGAAAAGTTTTCCCTCATGAATATTCCTCCGAAAAAATTCCCTCGCGCAAAAACACACAGCAGCCGGCGGCACGCTCCGCGCGACAAACTTTCTCCATAATAGTTCCGTCTGCGCAGCGGAGCCAACTAACCTTAATCAGGCTAGGCGGCGGCGTCGGCGGCCGGAGACCGCTACAAAACAGTTTTCCCCAAACTGGCGCATAATACCTCAATTTCCCTCCTCCCCCCTCCCCCCCGGCGCCGGCGCTCGAAATAACGCGAAAGAACCTCCATCTCGGTGGCATCTCTCGAGAGCGCGGCCTCTTAACGGCTCCCGACCTGACCCATTGTCCTCGTCCCCCCACCCACCCCTTCCCCCCTCCCGCTCGTGGTAACCATGACAGCGTCGCGGCTCCGCCCCCGTCGGAGGGTAGAGACGCCACCCCGGCGTCGCGACGCCCGCCAATGGCGCGCCGCCCCCGGGAAGGGGGAGAACGCGATTGACCGTGCGCGACGAAGGGTTGACGGACTCTTTGGCTCCCCCGAATCTGCGCTGCTCCCCGAGCACGTGACGAGGATGCTGCCGCCGCCGCCGTCGCCGCCGCCGCCGCTGCTGCTGCTCCTGCCGTGCCGAGCGGTCATTAATCGACGAGATATCGCCGCGGGATGCGTCGTTACGTCGTTGCGGAGGTAGGCGACGAGGCGACGGGCTGAAACGGGCCGCGGGCCGACGGGGACTGTGCTCTCTCGCAGGCATGGACGGAGCTCGCAGGTGGATCGCCGAGAACGAGGAAGATTCGCGGACGAGTTGTTGTGCGATCCGCGTTTCGTCGAGTGATGTACGTCTGTGATATGGAGGCTGAGATGCTGGAGAACGCTGACGTTTCTTTATACAAGTGCAATTGGATCTCGTACGAGAGAACGTGATTAATCAAGGTGAATATATAACGGTAGACTACCTGCTTCGTCTGCGGGTCGCAATCGCGTTTATTCAAAAAGAGTGCAATGTCGTTTCTTTACTTTACGTCGGTGAAATGAATTGAATCACTTGCAGTAGTAGCGTATGCGTTTTAGTCAGACCGATCCTCCGTGTTCTCTGTAACGTCAACATTGGGCAAAATAAAAATAATCAGTACGAAATTTCAATGGCAGTGGTGACGCAAATGGTTATTCAACGTAAATTTACGGATTTTTATAAGCCTAATAAATAGCATTTGATTTGTCTACAAATCAGTTTTTTAAGCCCTGCACTTTTCCATTAGATCTTATCAGCGAAAACTAAACTGAATCACTCGACTAAATTCCGATTAACCCGATCCTCGTTAAACCACCGATCTCGAGTACTCTCTTACAAAAACTCAAATAAATACGAGTCCAAGAGTAACGAGAGTAGCCCATACAGAAAATCTCTATATCCCCGGCGTCTCTCGCGTCTCCTCTCCCTCAGGTGGTGGATCGTCTCTCCTCGGGAGGAGATGCAGTCGACGTGCCAGCAGCACCAGGCCCAGCAGCAACAGCAGAACGCGAGCTCGGCCAGCCGCACCTCCTTCCTGATCGAGGACATCCTGAGCAGGGGCAGCGCCGCGGCGGCCGTCGCTCACTCGCAGCACAACAACGGCCACCACCAGCAGCACCAGGCGCACCACCAGCACCACGGGCTCGCGGCGCAGCAGCAGCCGCAGCAGCACCACCACCAAATACCCAGCCAACAGCAGCAGCAGCAGCAGCAACAGCAGCAGCATGCGGTACGTCGTTCTTATTGTTTTTGTAATATAGCACCTGCCAAGCGTCGCGGCGTAATTCCGCTAAAGTATAATCTATACTCCGTCCGTCGTTGCAGCAGTACCGTCAGTTCGCGATTAACAACCTGCTGCCGGGCTACTCGACCGCGCCGCCGGGAGCCGCGGCCTTCTTCCTCGGGCCGCTGTTCGGCGGCGCCGGCATGGGCGTCGGCGTCGTGCCGGGCGTCGGCGAGCTCGCCGCGCTCAAGCACTGCCGTCGGCGGAAAGCTAGGACGGTAAGTGCAGTCGTCCGATGCAATATTATTGTAAACGCCGAGAGAGCCAGCGATTAATCGAGAAAAAATGTTCGTCGCGTACTCAGGTATTCAGCGACCCGCAGCTAGCAGGTCTGGAGGCGCGCTTCCAGGCGCAGCGCTACCTGAGCACCCCGGAGCGAGTCGAGCTCGCCGCGGCGCTCAACCTGTCCGAGACGCAGGTGAAGACCTGGTTCCAGAATCGGCGCATGAAGCACAAGAAGCAGATGCGCAAGATGAACAGCGACGACAGGAGCGGCAGCGCCAACGGCGCTACGTCCAATCAGTCGTCCGGGCAGCAGCAGCAGCAAGCCGGCGGACAGTCGGCCTCCGCGACCTCGCCAGCTGGTAATCTGTCGTTTAGTTGCTTCGTTGGGATTCGTTATTTTCTCGGGCTGTTGTAGACGCTTTTACGTTGTGCTTTTAGTTCGTTTTTGATAGTTTATTACGTTATTTTTTTATATCTTCTGTTATTTTGATTTGTTTCTTGAAATAAAACTACATTCTCCTGGTTTCTTGCAATAATTTATTTTTGTGTTATTATAATTGTCAGGGTTTATCGTATATATTTCAGCTTTAAATCTAGTTGCAAATTTATATGGCACATTTATACTCGCGTATTAAAGTTTAAAATGCGAATTAAAAAGCCGAAATCGGCTAATAAAACGTGCCGCTAATTTATATTCTAATTAGCATCGACAAACGTTTCATCGATAAAAAACTAAAAATCTCCCCAAAATGCTCGTTCGACCTCCGCAATCGCTCGTCCCGAAGACGAAAGCGAGCCAAAACACGAAGAATCCGCAAAATTAAAGCGGCCTCCGAAAACACCGTTAAATCTCTAAACAGGCTAAACTCCCATCAGTCCCTAAAAGTGACGCTCGGCGACTCGCAACAAAATTAAACCCGCCCTCCTCCCGGGAAAACCCAAAAATCGCCTAGCCAAAATTTAATCGCTCATTAAATAGTTCGACGGCAGTTGCGGTTTCTATAGTTATATACGTAGTCGGCCCGCGAGGGCGAACAAATCGGCACCCCCCGCCCCCTCCCCCCCGCTTTAGTCGTTTGTGACATTATTGTTCCGCCGGGCACGGAGGATTTCCGCCATTATCGACTGTAATACTCCGTCGTTCTCGCGAATTTTCAATTTATGCGCCGGGCAGGCAGAGGCTGCCTAATTAGGCCGAGAATTCGAGCTCTCCCGGGGATCCGATTAATTTAATTCGTTTTCGCTTAACGTTTTCGTTTAGAGCGCGGAATTGCGGAGCTGATTTCGGTGCGCGTATTTTGCGCGATGATTTTTAATTTATTAAAGCTGAAACTTTTTCCGTTGGCGATTAATGCCTCTGGGAAATGATGATATTGGACGAAAGTTTGTAGGCTTGTTGGAAAAAGTTAATTGAGTCGATATATGGAGTATTAATTTGTCTAAACCGGTATTAATTTCTTCCTTCGTTCGATTGACCTACGAGTTTTATAGTTTGTTAATATGAATTCCAAGTATGCAGTCTCAGTATTTATAATATCATCAGCAACTTTAGAGTACAATAATAATTATTAGTCACTGATCAATATTTAACAATTGCAACATCAAAAAGGAAAGTTAAAACTGCTTGGTGCATTAAATTATAAAACTCCTTTAGCGGATAAAGAAGAGCTTTTCATGGTCAAAGTGACCACTTTTCGTATACATATACGTGATGATTAGCTACTTTGCAGAGTATCCTTTATAGTACGCTTTTTCTGAAGTCCGCCGGTATGCGGCTACCTCGTCATTTTAGCCACTAAAAGGCGATCAAGCTATTTTCTAAGCTGCAAAAGAGCGAAGTATCTCAATCGTTCTCTTAAATTCGAAAGCTCCAAAAAACTTCGATCCGCTTCCCGTTCAAATTTCGAAATAAGGACTGTAACGGCGACGCGTTCTAAGCGTGCAGCTAAACCTCAATCACAAAATGGCGAGGCCTTCCCGGTAAAACGTGCAAAACCCCGGCGGCGCATTTAGGCCGCGCATGCGCGCGAAATTATCGCGCGAACGAGCTAATTTTCATACAAACGTACACCTGATGGAGTCGCGCGACAGAGAGAGAGAGAGAGAGAGAGAGAGGAATTAAATTACAGGCGCAGAGCCGAGCTTGCGCTACTTGAGAGTATTGTGAGACAGGAGGTAATCGAAGTTAACTGCATCGCTTTGTGATCTACCCGGCACGCCTCCGCGGCCTCTTTCGTTTCTGCTACTGGCATCGCTTGTCCTGACAATATAGAACTATATTCTGCTGAGATTTGAGATTAGTTAGATTTGTTCAAAAAAAATTTTTTTTTTAATGACATTGTTTACTTTATTACTAGTAGTACGTAAATCACCTTCTGCTCGCGGCAAAAACGATTTAAATTCTGAGAGTAATTACTCTGTTAAAAGCTATTTTCACTTCGTAAGTAAGTCGTTTAGCAAGGAACTTTGATATTGCGATTCAATTTTCCCGTCAACATTGATAAGACAAATAATAGCAAAAACTAATTACTAATTTAGCACGATATCTAAATAAATTCAGAAAATACGATGTTTTCATTCGGTGTGAAATTTATTCAACGCTTCAGAAAGGTCCGTGAAATGATTAAAATACAAGTTTTAATTTCATCCTAAAATCGTCGGCTAAAATTTTCAAACAAAGTACTTAACCTGCCATTCGCGTCTGCGTGCTTATCCCAAATGCAAAATATAATCCGGTTCACCAAACCGAATCATAAAATTTCCACTTTACTAATAAATAAAATAGCCCATCCAACGCCTACCCATTGCCAAAAAAAACTTGACCCAGCATTTCGAATCGGAAACTCGTATTAAAAAAAGGAGCCCGGCATTCCATTAAAAAGTCGAAATTGTTCGTCCCCGCCTAACGCAGGAGACAACCGATTTACCTATCCCTGTCGCTCAAGCAGCGGAGCTCTCTGAAAGTTACCGCGACTGCGCCTATATAGTCCGTAACGCCAGCCACTTGTCGAAGCCAAGATGGCTTCGTTCCTCGGTAGGCAGCTAACAAAGTTAGCCTTCGACGTCTTCTCCCAACCTATCCTCGACCTCCTCTTCTCTCTCTCTCTCTCTCTCCCACTTTCTTCAGAGGGCTTCGCCAAGAAAATCGACCGCCTCAAGACGCTCTCGCCTTCGTCCTCGCCGTCTTAAAGCTCGATTCGGGGTCTTCGAGCAAAATTAGTCAATTAGATCGTCGTTCCTAAGTGCTCGGACTCTCGATGCTCGCGCGGCAGCCGCGATTGTTCCGCCCGATGATGGCCCGAGAGAGAGAGAGAGAGAGATAGAGAGAGAGGGGGGGAAAAAGGATAAATTGCTTGCTGAAATGAAATTACCGCGTTCCCGCCCGAGAAGCAGAGGGCTTAGCGGCAATTTATTCGAGAGCGGTCGCCTTTTTCGCGAAATTCCGGATTAAGGCCGCCGTAATTTTCGACCGACGCTCGAGAGGATCGGGGTCGGCTGGAGATCGTTCGTCAATCGATAGTTGATGCTCCTTTCTAGCTTTCAGATTATTTAGCGGCGCGGATATTTTTCTAAAGTTAATAATTATGAAGAGATTTGTTCTTCCTTATATCTTTGCATTCATTTTAGTACTTCCTTTTTATTTGAAAACTTATTAAAATGTTATAAAATTTCCTCTTACAATATAATACTCAGTTATTGTCAATACCTTTTATGGATGGACAGTTTATCAACAGAATCTAACACTGTGCTTATTAAAGTCACTATTTAAAAAAAGAACTATTTCAAGAGAATTATTCAATAATATTAAAATGCTTCTGTTTCTTGTTAAAAATACTGAAAAATCGCACGTCTCTCTTTCCCCCCCGCAAAAACAGAGCGACCAGTCGACTTCTCCCTGGGCGGCAGCGGCGGCGGCGGCACCGGCGGCGGCCGCGAGTCCCGCTGCTCCAGCGACGGCATGGCTGTCTCGGACGACGAGGACGAGATCGACGTGCTGGGCGACGAGAGTCCCGGCTCCCCGGGAGCGCTCCTTCACTCCTCCCGGCGCAACTCCTCCCCCAAGGAGCACGCCGGCAGTCTGCTCCAGCAGCAGCAGCAGCCGCCTCACCACCACCACCAGCACGCGATGCACCAGCAGGTGATCGGGCTGGGACACCTGCAGCGCCACCACCACCACCACAACCGCTGATTCGTCGGCGTTGCTCGTCGAGGTGTGTGCGTGTGTGTGTGCTCTCCGGTAAGTGCATGGCTCAATTAAACGTTGGACCGAGTGAGACGGGAGGACACTCGGGACGGCGAAGACGTCAATGGAAACTTTTTTTAGAATGGAAGCGCCGAGGGATGTTGCGCGTTTTGTACAGGGGTATCGAGGAGCTACCTTTTAGGCGATTGTGTAAAAATTCGTAGGATATGTCGTTGTTCGCGCCTCGCGGTTTGGTTTCGTTGTTGATCGATTTCGACTGTGTGCGTTCGTTTTATTACTGTCGTGCTCGGGAATTAGGTTTATAATAACGTGAATTGTAATTTTTAATATGCGTACCGAATGAGTTTGTAATTGGGTTTTAAAGTCAATTTGTTGTACAAGTATAAAGTGTAAGCGTTAAATTTTGTTGTTAGATAATGCGATCGACAGAATACGCTAAGGTATATTAAACGGGACAGAAAATTCTAGTTTACATTAATGCCCATCCGTAGCCGTGAGATACACTCAAGTGATACGTGAAATTCCGAGATTTCCGAGGGATTTTAGAAGTCCAAGATCGCGCGTAACTTTTATAGCAAAAGTCATAAGCCATTAATTATCTACGAAGCTCTCATTATCTACGAAGGCATGTAAAATTTAAACGACTGCGAGCGAGGTAACCTTGTAAATATTGATTTATCCTCGCTGTAAAAGAAGAGTCATGTAAAGCAGCGTAAAAGTAATTGCAAATAATAATAATTGGAAATAAAAAAAAAATTGTTCAAGTCTTCTTTTATTTACTTATCCCGCTCCTTATGAACAGTTGATTTCTTTATTTTAGTAGTTATTAAATTTACAAGCTCGTTTGTTTGGGTACATTATTTCTGATAATACTTATTATTTATTTTTAAAATAGCTGCTGATTACAGTAAAGCTTCCGTAATCCTAAGAAAATATATGTTTAAAGCCATCCTACAAAACTAAGATTCTTATACATAATTAAGGATAATAAAATGATAATAAAAAAAGAACAATAACAACTGTCCCTATTATCTAAATAATGTTAATACAGTACAAAATTACTTGTCATTTTACTTATTATTCTTTCAAAAAAACCTAAAAACAAAAATCACCAAATCACTGCTGAAATCAGCAAAAGCCGAATCACCCAATCATTCTCAATCGAGCGGTCCGAAAATAAAAATCCCGGCCAGCGGCGCCGGAAGTTCGGCTGTGAGTTTGGAGCTTAAAGCCATCATCGTGCGGACTGCCGGTCGATGTCGCGTCGCGGCGCCGGGTAAAAGCTCCCGGCATTATCCCCCGCTAATTGGCAGAGAACGGCCGTTGCCGGAGCTGGACGCGCCGCCGGAGTGTCATGAGCTGCGCGATCGCCGCGGCCATTTTTGTCCTTCATGACTTAACGAGCGCGTCATTTGCGTCGTTTGTTTTCCGGCGCTACACGCTTTGGCGTTGTATATTTGTTATTTTTGCGATTTTGTTGATGAATTTTGAAAAGGAATTGATAAGCGGACTTTTATCTGTTCAGTCGTTTATTATTTAGTTTTTCGGCGGTGTATTAGAATATTAGAATATTTATCTAATTGGAAAAAAAAATTTGCGTTGCTTTATCAATTGTTTTATCAATCCTTTTTAGCGACACTTCAAATCTGTCAAAATAATTATGCGAATAATAAGATGCCGACAAAAATCTGAGCTACTGCGTTACGCAGTTAAACCAACGATCGTCAAAAGTCCGACGCCACATAAAATGTTCAACCAAAGCGGCTCCGCGCAAAAAATCTCAAAGCAGCCGCAATCGCCGAATCCCGTATATATACGAAGAACGCCGTAGTCCCCGACGGCGGAGCGGAGGAAATAAAAAAAAAAAAAAAAAAGATGAAGAGAGGAGGTTGTCTTTGGGGAAGGGCTCTCGGCGCGTCGTCGCTCCCGGAGCTGCTCCGTCGGGGCGAATCCTAATACTCGGATAATGGGAGGTAATTGCAAGGGATCAGAGCGACCGAAGCCACTACTCGCTCTCGGCTGCCGGGATTTCAGTGCCGGTGGATATGGGTGTGCGTGTGTGTGTGTACGCGCGAGCGTATAGATATAAATATATATATATATATTGCTGGGGAAGGAGCGCCGAAGCGATGAAAGCGGATGCGTCGGGGAGGAGTTATGAGTAGCGTGTGTTTTTGTTAGAAAGGGGAGATCTGCCGGGCTTCGATCGATCGAGAGAGAGAGAGAGAGAGAGAGAGAGAGAGAGTACTTGAACTCGTGTCAAGCTGGATTTGCAGCCGCATTATTTACAATTATGTGTATTCCTAATATAAGACTTATTGCCCTTTTTATAAATTCTTCCCTATCGTTAATAATAAAGAATTTAAATTAACATTATTTTACAACAGCGCAATTTACTTGATAGGTACTATAGTTTACTTCATTTATACTGGAGTTATAAAAGTTTGAAAACGAGTGCATAATTCTGGTTTCAAAGTTCCTATAGTAATCAATAACCCGATCATCGATAAAATGTATATATATAAAAATGTCTGAAAAATCGAATGATCCGAAAGCTGATCAACGGAATCCGATATCAATCAGCTCCCCCATCGGCATTACAACTCTTTCTTCCCGCGCATCTCAATCAATCAGCAGCCCAGAATCAGCGCGTCTTCTCCTCTCACCCCGTCGACCAATGAAACCGTCGGAGCCGCGCGTCTCTCCTGAGAACGACTCCACACACACACACACACACACACACAACAGGGACAGGGGGCGCGGAATTGATCCGCCTCTCCGCGCGCGGCGTTTATACTTCCGTCCGCGCGCTCCGTCCGGGGGAATGTTAACGCGGCGCGCGCGGCGTAGCTCGCGCGCATCTGTGTATACGCCTGCGCGCCTGGCGTTTTTCGCGCGCGGCAGCCGGGAGAGAGAGGCGGCGCCGTAATACAAATCGGGAGGGCGGCGGTAGCCGATGATGGGGGCTAATTTTGAAAGAGGGATTAATTGATGGAATAATTTAGGGCTCGGCAAATTAGGAGAGCGCCGCGAGCAAATAATGCGATTATTAGTGGCTCGCGCGAGCGTTGTTGTCCATCGATGTGTATTGGGACCGGAAGCGGGCGGACGAGTTTTTGCGGCCGAGTAATTCGAGGGATTTTATTGTTAATCAGCGGAGTGATTGTGATGTTATTGAAATTGCGCAGGTGCCGGAGCCCTTTGTAAGCGATCGACGCGCGTGTTTTGCTTGCCTGCCGATGCTGTTCGTTGGTTGAAGGCCGAATTTTAGCTTTTCAATTTTAGATGTAATCTACGTCTATGTTGCGCAATATTGAGATTAGGGACATTTATTGGCAATTCCGTTGATTTTTTATAACAAATATGATGTACATCCTATTTCTATCCTGTCTCCTTTACGAACACAAAGGCAGCGCATCTAAAAATTCAATTAAGAATAAAATAAAACGCCATCCTAGACTTTCAGTTTTCTCGCTCCGTTTATTTTCGTTCGACGACTGATTAAAGAGCCCTTTACAAATCCCGAAAACCAAATCGCGAAAAAGCGCGCCGGACGCGCGATATCGACCCCCCCGCAGTTCGCACGCAGGTGGGCCAATCTTTCGCGCCTACGTGAACCTCCGCATCCGCGCCGCGGCGGCGGCTCGCAAAAAAGCCGAGAAAACTCGTGTGGCAGCTTCGCGCCATCGGTCCCGATACACCAGTGGAACAGACTCACGTACGCGCCGCGCTGCGAGGGCGGGCGCCGGTAATCGCGTTATCGGCTCGGAATCACGCGCGCCCGGCACCGCCGCTGGAATACGCAATTGCCGCGCGCGATTTTTGTAAAAAATTGCCAATGGAGGGGGGTGTTAGAGACTCGGGAAGGCTTACAGGTGAGGGACGTCTTGGCGATTGGGGGGAGGAAACAAAGGGTTTTGGTAATTTGATGGAACTGGCTGGGAGCTGGTTGTGTGCGAAATTGGACTGGTTCGTTTGAGTCTTTAAATTGGTTCTTCGCGAAGACTGGTGGTTTTTGACAGAAAGGAGGAAAGGAAATCCGTTTCATAAATAATAAAAATGATGGTATATGCCAATTTTCGTAAAATGTATCGCGCAACTACATCGAGCAATTTCACTAATCCGATTAAAAGAAAAAAGTACAATAAAGAGTAATAACATCAAACGAATCGTCGAAAACAATTTACGCGAAAAAATTTAATTAAGACATTTTTCCACACTTTAGAGAGAAGGCAGATTCTTTCGGGCCGAACAAAAAGAAGTCTGTAGAACGAGCGCTTATAGGCAGATCCCTTTGCGAAGCTTGGTGCCGCCGTGAAAGCTGTGAGCGAAAGCTGCCGAGATAAAGCCGGACAAAAAGCGGAGCGAAAAAGGCATCGGGAGTGTCTGAAATAGAAAGGCAGCGCGGCATGGCTCTATCAAGATAGCGGGGTCGTTTGTGACGTTTATTAGATTTTATTAAGACGTCTATTATTATACCGAACGCAAATACAAGGGGGTCGGAATGAAAGGGCTGCAGCGCCGACCGATGAAGCTCTTTCCCACTTTATTGCTCCACCTGTTATTATGCCATTGCCGACTTGAAATAGCGAGGGAATTAAGGTGACAATTCGTGATAATGGAAAAATTTCATCTAATTTTGTGTTTTATTTATTAATAATTTTTATTGCTAACAAGATAAAGTTTATAAGATGATGCAATTAGTTGATAAAATAATTCTTGACGGTATTATAAGAGGCAACGAAATTTAGTTTAAATTATTATTCTTACAAAAGGTAAATTATTGATAAACGATTCTTTTTTTGTTGAAGAAATTTTCTGAACTGTTGCATTAGATATAGTGGATGATCTGTACCACCAAGTAGTTGGTATCACTGTAGTAACAGTTGTCCAGGGACTGTCAGTTGTGGTAGTCGATGGACTGTAAGTTGTCGTAGTCCGGGGACTGTCAGTTGTGGTACTTGTAGGCGGTGAGGTGGTAGTCCAAGGCCTGTAAGTTGTAGTCCAGGGCCTGTAAGTTGTGGTAGTCCATGGACTGTAAGTTGTCGTAGTCCGGGGACTGTCAGTTGTGGTAGTCGATGGACTGTAAGTTGTCGTAGTCCGGGGACTGTCAGTTGTGGTACTTGTAGGCG
>UCOL01000214.1:0-86282 GCA_900474335.1 Ormyrus nitidulus | reverse complement strand
GGGGGGGGGGGGGGGGGGAACCTAGACTTTTAATGATTTTAAAAATCCGAGGGAAAACTGACGCGAGTGTAAGTGCAAAGTGAACCTTTTTTTTTCTAATCGCGATAAATGAAAAGAGTTATCACGTTTCAAAGCTGTTGCTTTTACTCATTAAATTATCGTGTCGTTTAATTGAACTTGAAAGCAGAGCGTACATGAAAGGACTAGACGACTTTACTAATACGCTCACAAAACTCGAATTGGCTCGCGGCTTTTTTTTAATTACAAAGCCATCACTTTGACGTTTTTTACATTCTTCGTCATTTCGGACGAAACGTTTTCTCGCCAAACAGAATTGCGCTTTCTTATTTCGTTTTGTAATAAAGTACGATATTTGATCAAGTTTTTTTAGCAAGTGTATATGACGCTGTGCAAACACGAAGACGAATGTTTTGTGTGTCAACAAAAGAGCTGCGAAAATATCTTTTGATATTTACTATGGAGTACAGTATAAAAACGGGCCGTAGGGACGGAAACCGTGTAATTAAGAAGTACACGTTTTTTAATGCTTTACACACTGTATAATCCGAAAGAAGGGCTGCAAACGCAACGACTTTTCACATGAATTTCTGGAGCGTGTTGCGTTACTTAAAAAATGCATGTTAAAACTCAATTTTACTTACGAATTTTTCTACAAAGAAGGCTTTAACGAGGTTTGTTATTAAAATAAAGTCTTTTGTTGGATCTGATTTTCTCATTAAAATTCTAATTGTACAGTAAAACTTGAATGGTTATCAAATGATAATTATCTGGCACAAATAACAGTAATAATATTAGTACCGTGCAAAAACGGAAAATTGAAGCGAAAGAAGATTATCATCAGATAACGCTGACAAAGGCTTTATTTATTGCTCGGAAACACGTACTATTTCGCGGCCTTTAATCCCGGTTTAACTTCATCATACATTTAATTATCTTCGAGCAAAAAGATCTACTTCTTCACTGCGTACGTTGGAAAGAAAAGATTAGAAAGATGGATGCATCCCTCTTTCAAAACTACTTTCACGCATTTTAAATGCATAAATCCTTACGTTATAAATATAAGAAGTTTCAAAAGCACAAATAAAATTTCCATATGAAAGTTTCTTACGCTCCGCCCACGAAGTATACGTGCTGGACGACTCGAACTGTAGCTTTCCCACCGTCGTCGGAATTTTGACGTATTTTACGATTATATTTCACTTATTCATGATTTTAATTTCAGGCGCATTTTCTCGAGTTTTCGCAGCGGATAAAGGGACCGGTAAACTTCGCGAAATTCACGATCCCTTATTCCCGCCGAGGTTGCGCCTGGCGAGAAAATTTTCTTTACCTTCAGGAGACAACCCTTTGTATTCCTGCCAAGTCGAAAAATATTTCCATATTCCATTCCGCGGAGCGTTTGCACTCGCAAGAGAGCACAAAAGAAATTTTCGAAAAATCCCGAGATATTCCCGGCCACTTGTCAAATCGCTTCCCCCCAAATCCCAGCCCTGCACTCGACGTCCTACTTAACCGAGCTATTAACTTGCAATTTTTCAGATGTATGGCCCCCCGAGCGATGAGGCCGACGGAGGGCGATGCCCCGTCGGACTGCATCCTGGTGGTGGGCGTCTCGCGGCCGAAGATCGCCGCGGCCTTCCTGACGGTCGCGCTGCTCTCCCTCTTCCTCACCTTCCACATCCTCTACGACAGCGCGGTCTACTCCCTGCGGGCGGCTGCCTCCTCGGCGAACGGCGGACCGCCGGTCGAGCTGCTGGACAACAACGGCTTGGCGGAGAGCGGCGATCCGCTCTCGGGGGCGACGCCGAATCTCCTCTTCGCCGGCACGAGCAAGGCCCACTTCCCTAAGACGAGTCGGCAGCTGCCCCAGGCCATCATCATCGGGGTGAGGAAGTGCGGCACCCGAGCCCTCCTCGAGATGCTCTTCCTCCACCCGCAGATACAGAAGGCCGCCGGGGAGGTGCACTTCTTCGACCGCGACTCCAAC
This sequence comes from Ormyrus nitidulus, assembly GCA_900474335.1. Lineage (NCBI taxonomy): Eukaryota > Metazoa > Arthropoda > Insecta > Hymenoptera > Ormyridae > Ormyrus > Ormyrus nitidulus. The sequence continues at coordinate 84,274 of UCOL01000214.1, read as the reverse complement.
TACGAGAAGGGCCTCGAGTGGTACCGCAGGAAGATGCCCTACTCCTTCAAGGGACAGGTCACCATCGAGAAGAGCCCCAGCTACTTCGTCACGCCGGAGGTGAGATAGAGAGAGAGAGATATATTCCGCTTTTTCCTGCCACTTTCTTTCGTTCTTTTGCACCTTTTTCACTCTGCTACGGGAAGGTAAGAGCACGCGGCGCCGTGATTTTACAAAGTTTTCGCGCCGAGAGCTAACTTTGCCCCGCTGTACTCTCCGAAGATATGAAATTTTCAGTTGTACAATGGACTCTCCCCGGTGCAGGCGCCGCCGGAAAATGCCGGGATGCTTTTACAACGATTGAATCATTCTTTTCGCGGGAGAAACTTTGCGATATCGCGAATCTTTTAATGATAAACGCGAGGAGCCAAAGCTTCGGAGCAAAGCTCGATCACCCGTTTCGCAATTATTCACGGGAGCCGCGGAACTCAGTGTCGCTCTCTCGACCGCGTCGTAAGCGCGCTAATCGGACGTTTTGACTTCAAAGCGAGCGACGTTACGGCGCGTCCTCGTATAGTTTTCAAAAACTCATTCATAGTTAAAGTGCGCTGGCAGTAAAGCACGAGTGAATTCCCCGGCCGTATATAAAACTAATTAAATTTTCCAATTAACGAAAACGGCATTGAAAATCACGGACGCGCTCTCCGGCGACCTTAATCGATTTTTTCTTTCTCGCGCAGAGGCTAATGGGAGAGGAGGCTCGATCCGCCTCTTTTGTTCGCTTTTATAATCGACGCACTCGCCGGGGTGATGCCTCTTTGTGCCGCGCGCCGCGGCGGGAAACAAAACGGCCGCCGCTGCCGCCGCTGCAAAAAGGAATTTCCGTGGAGGACGGTAAATCATTGACGCGACGATGATTTGCAGGCTCGCGGGGTTACGATCCCGCTGCTCTCGCGCAAATTGACGCTTTTACGGCGCGTAAAATATTAATTATCCGCCGATGCTTCATCGATTCGCGAGGCTCAGCTTTTTTTCCGCGGCTCCGATTGCGCGTCGAGTGAATTTTGATGTGGATTCGTTGCTGGCTGATTCTATTAGAGAGCTCGATGTCAAAAGCAATTACGTTATATATTACGCGAATAAATCGATCGAATTAACAAATTATACTCGTTAACCCGTTTATTTACATCGATTGCACGCAGTACGCTTCGGCGTTCGAGCGGCGCTTTACGGATTCGGCCCGCATAAAAGTCCTTACGACGAAAAACAGGCCGCGCGCGCAAAAACATTTTCACTCGCCGCGGATAATACTCTTCGGAACGATCGCGCGCGGCGGGAAAAAAAATGTTTGCATTCCGAAATTGCGGAGAGAGGCGCACCAGACAGAGGCTGCATGTCGTAAAAGCACACCGCACGCATATACTTTCACGGGGGGGATGGCGGGGGGGGGCGCGATAACAATGCGAAATGCACGTTTTTGCGCCAAGTCGAGCGAGGGATGCACACACACGGCACAACGCGAGCAGCTGCGCCCGATATCTTTGCTTTGAGCCGGAAAATATGGCTGCCACTGCACTCGCCGAGAGAATATTTCGAAAATGGGGCCAGAGAGGAAAAACGGATCGCCGAATGTTTAAACGAGTTATTGTGCTTTCCTTTGCAATTATATATACTTTGTGTTTAATTTTATCTGATTTTTATGAATTTTTTTGGTGAAATACGAGCGTCGGTAACATTTATTTAAGGGTAATGAGAATTTTAAGGATATTACGATGTGAATAAATGATATTGACGTGAGTATTTTAAATGATTGTTTTTAATTCGAATAATTCTTTTTCAGACATCGAAATGTAATCCAGAAATATTTTAGATGCAAATTTAATTCGATGTAATTTTATACCAATTGGTAAAATATTAGTTCGTAAAAATGAACGAGCCAAAGTATAGTTCGATTAAATGATGAACTTTTGTAAAAAATGTTTATCTTATAGTAGAGAGAAGCTGAATTAGTATCATGATGAGCATGAAATTCTATTTTCATGAAGGCTTCGATTTCTATGTAGAATAATTCAGCTCCCGAAAAACTGGGTCAACCATCATTTTCGAAACTATCAAAAATAAAATGGACAGCGCACGTTTATCTCTGCCAGCGAGACTGCATCATTTTAATAACCCGAGCTGCTCTATTCTTCGCCTAGTTTCAATTTCGAAAAAGCCTGGGCGCAACAGTATTCTAAAAGAGCCGCGGGGTCTCGAAGCGTTCAATTGTTCTTTAATGCGACACGAGCCGAAAATTAGAGCAGTTCGTCGGCTACTTAATTATGAGAATTATTGTTCTCAATAACGAGCGGCGTTGTTATTGTACCACCACTATTGCACAGCACTAATAATCACGAATATATATGTATGTTTCAACGCTCCCGCACTTCCAAGCACTCGATGCACTCACGTACGTATGTATATGCACACACAATCGCCTAATATGATAAACTGGGTTGTTACGCTTCGCGGGCAAAACTAGAGGAGGCTTTTTATCAAGTATCGATTGTTTTCGAGATCCGAAAGTGTCCGTTGAATTTTTACGGGTAAAAGTGGGCCTTTCTCATTTTTGCGAAGTGATAATTACGGGATTGGTTTTATTAAGGGGATGATACGTTGAGAAAAGTGATTGTTTTCAATTACCTATAAAAATAAAATTGAATTTATAAATATTAATGAAATTTATATCATTCGTAGTAATGAATATGACAATTTTAAGTTTCAGAGAAAAAAATTGAATTTCTTAAATGTGTTTGAATTTTCCTTTATTAGAAATTAAACCAGAGTCAGGTAGAATACAAATTTGTTTGCATTCGCGGAAGTAATTTATGTAAAATAAAATGAAATATTTATATTTTTATTATTATTTCATGAAAATTTCAAGCTTGAAAAAATTTTTCAAGCTTGTAAATTCCGAAAATTTCGCGGTTAAAGGATAAAAAGTTTTTGTTATTGAAATCAGCGTATTGAATATACGATTTCAAAAAGCGTAACAACCTCCAGGGTGTACGTAAATATTAAAACCTGAAAAGACTGTGTTTTCAAAAGTTCATAAGCACCTTTCATCAAGTGCCGTTAATGGAGACGTAGAATTGTTGATCACTTCAAGCTTCCAGGGTACGCCACTTTAACTACCTTGGCAAAACGCCTAATCCGTTCCTAATGTTCCCATTAGTACTTGTATTTGATCTTCTGACGTCGATAGCATCGCAGAATATTTATAATCACATTGTCAAGCTCAATAAAGTGCTGGAAATGTTTTATTATTCAGGTTTTGATATACTTTTAGAAAATTTCATATTGATAGAAGCCTGCAGCCTTGACAAAACGTGTTTCGAACTGTGAGAGATTAGAAATGAATTTTTTAACCCGAATTTTAGTCTCCAAGCTTAAAGTACATTATTTAAATGAATTTGTATTTGAAGTAGTTTTAAAATGGCTTCTATTAAAAAATGAATTTTCCTGAAATTCTAATGTACACCCTTATAACCTTGGTGAAGCCAATTTACAGGGTGACTGCTTCCAGTATAAAGTAACAAAATTTAGTGCATGACCAAAATAAAAAAGATGCAACTTTGTTAAGTTTAAAAAATTGTGTTGAATAATTTATCGCGTAACTGTTAAAATTTTGAATACTTTATACTTCCCAAACAAAAGTCCAAAAACTTGTTTCACAATGCCATTAAAAATCAAAGAATTTATCCATTAACTATCCAAGCAACTTTGAAAACCCCATTATTATTTCCTCCAATTCTCCATTCAATCCCTCATTACCACTATTTTTCTCCATTCCTTAGAAGTTTTGAATATTCTTCCTCCCCCAGACCCATTACCATCGCAGTCACCCTGCGAGCAGCAGTATCACGAACGAAATTCCCAGCCTCCAGTCGAGTCCAACCGGCTCTCTAACTAAATTGTCGAACCGCAGGTACCCGAGCGCATCTTCTCGATGAACTCGAGCGTCCGCCTGCTGCTGATAGTCCGCGAGCCGGTGACGCGAGCCATTTCCGACTACGCCCAGCTGCGCAGCCACGCCGCCACGGCCTCGAGCGTCAACCTCACCAGCAACTCCGTCAATCCGTCGCCGACGCAGCAGCGCTCCTTCGAGGAACTGGTCCTCCGGCCCGACGGCAGCATAAACGAGTCGTACCGGCCGATCGCCATCTCCCTCTACCACATGCACATGTACCGCTGGCTGGAGGTCTTCTCCAGGCGGCAGATCCTCGTCGTGAACGGCGACCAGCTGATCGACGATCCGGTGCCCCAGCTCAAGCGCATCGAGAGCTTCCTCAGACTGGAGTCGCGCATCGGCCGGCACAACTTCTACTTCAACCGCACGAAGGGCTTCTACTGCATGCGCAACGACACCGCGGAGAAGTGCCTCCGCGAGAGCAAAGGTCGTCGACATCCGAGAGTGAACCCGATGATCGTCACGAAGCTCCGTAAGTTCTTCAACGAGCACAATCAGCGCTTTTACCAGCTCGTCGGCGAGGATCTCGGCTGGCCCGAGGAATGAGTCTCCACTTCGCCCTTTGTTCTGCCGCTGCTGATTCTTTTTCTTTTTTTCTTTTTTTTTTTCTCTTACTCTCTCACACCCCGGTATACGTATTGGATTTCTTTTGTGCGCCGCCGATCTGCGGAATGTCGTTCCGCTCTTTTCTTGCCTTTCTTTCTCGCCTCGGATCACGTAGCGGCAGCAGCGGTGGATGCAAGCTGGTGTCGAGTGTTTTCTAAGAAATTCCCTCCGTAGTTACGCGCGGCTGGAAAGAGACGTTTGATTTTTCCTGAAGTCTGGGCTTCGGTATTCATTGTATCTGCTTGCTTTGAAATTGGCGGTAATGGGAGCCGATTAATCCGCTGATCTGGTTTGTTGTAATCGAAACGTCGATACATCGTGGAATATTGAGTAGATTTTCGACAATTTCCTCGTAAGCGGCTAATTAATATCGTGGCCCGAAGATTAAATATTCAGGTATAGACGATAAGAATGTCGGACGCAAATCAGGTCAGCGGGAAACAAAGCCAATCGCTTTGGAATTCCGATCCCCCGGCCGAAAGCGCAAAGTTCACGCTCGCGAAAAATCATTTCCAGCCCGCGTTACAAACAAAGGAGGCGTCGAGCAAATTTAAACAAGACGACGCCGCTTTTGCAGGAGCCGATAAACTCGAAGATCGATCTTCGAGAGGGTCGGTCTCTCCCTCTCCCTCCCTCTCTCTCTCTTTGTTCGGCGACAGGCTAAATTAATGAAAAGACCAGTCTCTCGGCCGGTCTCTCTTTCTCGAACAATGGGCAACGCGCTAATTATATTTTGCCAACTGACTGCAGCGGCCGCCGCTGCTTTTTTGCCGCTGTTGTTCCTTGCGAGAGGAGCGCTTTCATTCGTCGAGTCATAATTTTTCAAAGCGGCGAGCGACGATTGTACAATGGATGTTTTGTTCGATAATTAGTTGGCAGGCATCGACGGCGGAGCGGCGAACAATCGTTTGAAATGCAAGGATATATTTGTTTGATTTTCTATCTGGTTTTAGAGCATTGTTCTGTAACGAAAGCAATTCGGAGCGGCTATTTTCAGCGAAGCGGTTAGCTTTATATCGAATCTAAAACTCCGATTGTCCGCGGAAAATTTATGCGGGAGCGATTAAAGCGCCGCGAAGCGATGGCTCGCCCTCGAGTTTACAGCACGCGAAAAAAAAAGCAGGACGCACTTTCCCGATTGAATCTCAACGATTCGCTCCGAAACGCGAAACGAGAGAGAAAAAAAAGCCTTTGGCCACTCGAAGTTGTTCCTCTCTCGAAAGCTCCTCGTTTCTTTCCCCCGAGCTTGCTAACCGCATTATTTTTCCCACCCGAACACTCGAGCAAAAAGAAATCAGAAATCACAAGTGTCTCTCGCTGAAAAATCCGCGTCTCGGCGGCTGCATTCTCCATCCCCGCCACCACCACCACCACCACCGCCTCCTCCTCCACCTCCTGGGCGGCCGACGCGGAAGAGAGGGCAGAAAGGGAGATCGCAAGTAAACTGCGATAAATCACGAGAAAGAAGCCGGCGCTCAAGGGATATAAAGCCTCGAGAGTTCACCGGCGCTCCTCCTCGGAGATGCGTGCCGCCGCCTTAGCCGTCCCACTTCAAACGTGTATTAATGAGGGGGGAGAGCTTAGAATTAGCTTTGAAGTGCCGACGACGCCTCCGGGCTGAAGCGACTTTAAGCATTAGCGGCCCGATTCCACCTTCTCGAGCACAGACACGTAGAAAGCTGCTCAAGGGGGCCGCCTGATTTAAGGGCGGCCTCTTCGAGTGCCGCCGCCGCCGCCGCCGCCGCCGCTCCGACGCCTTATATACATTTGGCCCGGGGATTTGTGTTGCAGGCCGAGTTTTCGGAGGTGCCAAGCGCCAAAGGCCCACGGGCCGCTGATGAGAAAAAGGTGCAGCCTCGGTTTAGAAGGATTCTTTTTTTTTTTCGCACTTTCGACCGGTTGGAAGTTTATAGCTTCAAATTTAAAACTTCCGTTTCTGAGCACATTTTTTAAGAGGATCAGCCAATTAGTTCTAAGTAGGCCACTTTTTTAAGTTTCACCTCACTTCACCCAGATATTCCGCGGAATTACCCCCCCGTCGGAGAATAGCCTTGGCGCTTCCGATGCGCGGCAGGCTCTCCTCTCGCTAAGCAAGCTGCCCTCCTGAATTCTCGGGAAATTAATTAACAGCTTACAGCGCGAGGCCCTCCAATCAAATCCAGAGCCAGCCCGAAAGGCACGGGCGGAGCGGCGAAAAATATTCCGGCGGCTCTCTCTCTCTCTCCCCTCGTTACCTCCCCGACAAATTGCCCTGTATGCACTCGCTCCATGTATACAGCTCGCAGCTCCGCGAAAATTTGTTTAATCTAAGGCTTAACTTCCGGCGAATCTGGGCGACAAAAGCGGCGAAAAATTGAAAGCCGGCCGAATACTTAATTAACTGGAGCGCGCTGACCGCACGCGTGCATGCCAGCCGCGGCTTTCTTTTTTCCTCGCTTTGTCGGGCCCGACCTCGTTCGCCCTTGTTTTTTTTTCTTTCTCTCCGCTTCTCTCGCGAGGGATGACGAATTTCAAAGGTAGAAAAGGACTCAAAGCGAGAGAGAGAGAGAGAGAGAGCTATATATGTGTACGCGAGGAGCGCGTCAAAGGAAAAACTGGCGCGTCGAGTAAATCGCGCTAAAGCGAGCAAACTAACCGAGGCTGGATTTTATTGTGCGAGGGAACACGATTCAATCGCTTTTCCGGGCGAAGGCCGAGAAAATTGCGGGCTTTAAGGACCCGTGAAAATTACAATCGGGAGAGTCGCGAGGATTTTCGGAGGAAGAGCGCAGCTGACAGCTGTTCTGTCCGAAATTGCTTGGAACACCGCAATACACCGCCGAGTAGCCTTTTACATTATTTAAAATTACGAGGAGGCAGGGTGGGTAAAGAAGATTTGTCGTCGTCCTGCTATTCGAATAATTTTGTTTCACAATCACTGCGAGCCCGCAATCGTAAATCCAATCCCGCATCACGAAAAACAATGTAAAAATATCATTCGAGACCGAGCTTATTGTCCTTCTCAAAAACGAGAAAATACAGTTGTCGCAAACAATGTAAAAAGAGAGAGAGGCCGAAAAAAAAGGGGAGAGACAAAGTGTCCGAGGGAGACTCATTCCGAAAGCCCGACGCGAAGAAGAAGAAAAAGAAGCGTTGGAGCGTCAAGCGATGGCCAAAAAAAGAGAAAAAAAAAAGAGGCGAGGGAGCGAACGCAAAGCGTAAAAAAATGTATAAACACAAAGCGATGTACAGACGAGATAGATAAATGAAAGGATGAATACATGGATCATATTGGTCCGTGAATGTCGACGTAACGTTGAGGGTTACGCATACATATCATATATATATATAGAGTTAAATTACAAAGATTTAATATTTTTCTAATCCACATTGAAAGTTGTTATTACATTTAATCGTTAAGCTATTTACGGTAAACATATCATGCATATATGTATTATATTATACATTGAACAAAATTATACACTCGTATTTAAGCACGGCGCCTTTCCCGCCGCCTCGGACTTTCTTAGGGTGGACGCGCCCAGTCGGACTGGCCGCTCGTTCGACCCTCCGGCTCGTAGTGTAAGTATATAAACTTTAAGTCTTAGCGAAGCTTTAAAAAACCGGAGGCGAACGAGCGGCGCGAAAGCTCGCGCCGTCCCTCGAAAGCTCGGGGGGAGGTGGATAAGGGTCGACTTTGGTTTTTAGCGCGCCGAGTGAATGCAAGTTGAGCGAATGGATCGAGACGAGGTGGCAGTTCGTCTACTCGCGGGAAAAGCTCGCGAATCTCCCCGAACGAAGCGGGCAAGCCTGCGAGCTTCCGAGCAACGCGGCGATCATCGCCGCGTTGCGTTCTATTAGGGTTGCGTTTTGCGGCGTTACGCGAGCTTTCGGTCAATTATAAGTTGTTTGCCGACTTGCGATCGGCGCCGGGTCCGCTTTCACGACCGGGTGTCCGGTTTTGGTAGGGCGGAATTTTCAAGTGCGCCGTTAATCTTTTGTTTAATAAAATATTGAATTACTTGCCGGGTTCATTATCGTAATAACGTTGCTTTATGCTTTGTTGTCTAATGTATATAGTTTGTTTCGTTACAGAGTAAACAATTAATAAGGCTCGTTAAGTTGCGAAATAATGAATGGGGACTATTATTTTTCAAGCGCAAGATCCCTCAGAACTTTTGCATCCTCTTAACGAGTTCGAAATTGGCCGGCATCCAGACTCGCGGATCCGTAAAGAGTTTCGACGAGCAGATAACGACCGACTTGAAATCCCGGAGGTCGAACAATGGCAAATCCAGTCGTTAAGTCGCTAAACTCGGCCCGCGAAAAATTCAATCCCCGCGGCTAAGCTAAGCCGTCAAAATTCCTATAACAAAATTAATCCCGGCCCGATTTTCCGCAAGAGCGAGAGTCCATTAGCCGTCCGTTCGATTATATCGGGCCATAAGCCAGTGTGTTCGCGAACTTTGTCCGCAGAATATCGTTTGCTCCGTCCGACGGCGCAAACTCGACTTTTCTCATCGTTCGGTTACACATATCCGCTATTAGAAACTTCGGGTCCTTGGAAACTTGCCGCCTATATAGAACTCGCGGCTCGCAGTTTGAGTTTCGATGCCTCGTTTATGTACGATGATGTATTTATTTTAAGGGCGGCGAGAGACATTCGCGCGCAGTCAATCGATACTCCCTCTCTTATCTTTCTCTTTGCGTTGTACAGTTACGGCAGGACATAAACAGTGGCGACGGTTAATTAATTCGGTTACGTTGATGATGTCCTTCCCGTACGTGACATCTTCGCAAAGATTTATCGGCGAATTGTGTACGAAGCGGCCGCCGCGCTTGAGTTTTAATTGATGGCTTCTCGATGAAGCGCCGCTTTGCGAATCTCCTCTTGATTAATAATACGCGAGGTAACCTGGGTTTCTGCAATTTTTGGACACGGCGAGGTATTGATGGAAAATCAATCGCTTTTGCAGATTTAATCGAGATGCATAATTCAAACGAGAAGTGATTCTTAAATTCAAATCTTTAATCGAATTGTATCCAAAATCAAATTCGACATGCAGAAATAACCGGTATCGAAAATTTCGACTCCCTTTAAACAATCGAGAAAAAAGCCACCGGCATTAAGGACACCCGGCACTGAAAATAATATTTAATTGAGAGCTGGCCGCGCTTTTAAAAGATTCGAGTTTCGAAGCCGGGAAATTCATGCGAAACGTAATCCGCGTTAGTCGGTGACCATCGTTCAATTTCCGATACTTCCGCCGGACGAAACCGCCAAGTCGATGGATTTTTCTCTCCTCCGGATTTTAAGCCGGTCTGTTTCGCGCGAGAAGTTATTATTACGAAGGAAGGAAGCTCTTGGCTTTGTTTCTAATTATCGGGGAGGATGCAGAAATTTGCAGGAATGAATTTCGCGAGGCTGCTAATTGATTTTCGTCGAGTACCGTTGTAGAGTCTCGAAGCAAAGTACCCATTTGCTCGTGTTTTTATTGGTAATTAATGTTTTGTCTGAAACTACGTTTCATTTATTTGTCTTTTTGCTGCTAATGAGATGCAATATGATGCAGGAAATTCGTAACGCATTATTCATTACATGGTACGGAATTAATTTAATTCGGGGTAACATGTTAATTAATTTCTCGCTAATTAGTTCTTAACTAGTTTACCTCGGTTACCAATTAATGTTTACATTAATTATAATGCAAGGATAACTTAATGATACAATTGATTTAGCTAGAAAAATTGAAAAATTTTTTGCACAATTATAATTGTGATCGACAACAATGCACCAAATGATAGATACGTTAGGAACATTAAATTACAATGTAAATAAAACGAGCTATCGAACGCCACTTTTTCAACTGAATTGAACGCTAAAATAAATAAGGTACACTGAATTCATTACTCAGCCACTCCGTAATAGAAAACGGCAAACGCGCGTTACATAACGTAAAAAAACATATCGTCACGCAAGTACAAATTTGTAAACGCAATCTATACGTATCGTAATAATTAAATAAAGATGAAACGACAGCACAAAATGGTTAAGAAAAAAAAAAATTTCTAAGCTATTAATGCGAGCTTAAAAAAAATAAGTAAATAAACATGGCTGACAAGTACACAATGAAGAATCCGTCTGTGATTTTAAAAACAAAAAACAAAGCACGAAGACTGGTTATAAGCTTATTGATAAATACGTTATTTGCCGCGAAAGCGCAGTTTTTTAATAACTTAAGACGAGGCCAACGTGCAGGAAAAACGTGCCGTTTCCGTGCAGCATATTACGTTCTGGAGCAAGTGCTTTTTAATTTCACGCTAAACTGCCGATTTCGGCACTGAGAACTCCTCGCAAACAAGCAATAAAAACAACGAAAATTTTGAAAAAAAAACAAACCTAGTTTTAAGCTCAACCTAGTTTTCCAGCAGTATTCTCATAATTTCGTTTTCAGCGCCGAATTGCGGAATAAGCTCCGAAAACCCGTAAAGCAGCAGAGAGTTTCCAAGCTAAAAATTGATTCGCAAACAAATTTATAGCATCGGAGGCCGGGGCTGCTGCATTTACTCAAAATGTATACGCTCGCAAGTGCACTCCGAAAATATTGAAATCGGCAGTTGGGCAGTAAAACTGAAAAGCGTATATAAAGTGTTTTACGATCGATTTGAGTTCCCGAATCAAGCCGTAAAAGTTGCGAGGCGCGAGGCGTCGACGACCTGCCACCGGAGTCAGCTCGGGAACGAGCCGCGACGACGCATAATAATACACAAACAGAAGGAGAGAGATGTTGCGAAAGCTCGAAGGCAAAGCTCTTCGCAGACGAGCGAAGCGCGCGAATCATAATCTTGCTGTAGTTAAGTTCCTAAAGAAAAATAAAAAATAATGAAAGATAAATAAGTAATTGAAGGGGGAGGCTCGAGAGAGCCGAGAGTCCCGCACTCGCGAAAAAGCGTCTTCTTATTATATTAAAGCGTTCGCGCGACGAATACATATCGACATTGTGATAAATATATACACTTTTACTAGTTGTGCTTACGGATTGTTGAGATATTTTACGGATTGCTATATAAATTTTATCTATATTTCCCCTTTTTAATGAAAATATTTGAAGAAAAAAAAAAGTGTGCCAGACGTACGACAAAAAAATAATATACTATATACTGAAAAAGTCTTTACGATATAGAATGTGTGTTGTAGCTTAAAAATACGGAGAAAAATACGATATCTCTTAAGGGTGTGGGTATTTTAATCAAACCGAGTCAACATTCCGTGCAATTTCTTCTGGCTTATTGAACGAGGATACAACACTTTCTTTTCTATCGCGTCGATGTGTTAGTTTTCGATTTTGATGTTCGACTACATGTTTTGGGGTTCTTTTGATGCGTTATTTGTAAAATGTACACTTATTAGATGATCGACATTCGAAGCAGGTGACGATTATATGTGTAAACGGGTATTATAATAAGTAATTAAGGTTGTAAATAAAACTGTGTGTATAACTTCGTAATTGAATCGTTAAAATTCATTGCACATTCAAGTTTATACTTTTATACATTATAAGATACGTCGCATTAAATTAATGAATCTAATTATTTCATCTTAGAATAAATTTAATGTTCTAAAATTCATCGTGAATTCATTTTCTTCGAAGCTGAAAATCTATATTATTACAGCATAATTCCATTTTACCGATGCAAATTACATTAAAAACTTTCGAGTGTGCCAACAGTTCTAGAAATTCATTAAAAACCTTTTTCTCTCCAGGAGTACCCTAGTATAAAACGAAAAAAAAGCTGTTTCAAATATAAATGAAAAACTTTCGTGATTAAAGGGTTAGAGTAACAGAGTTGAATTGCGATTTTTATTTTTCTTCCGAAAGACTTTTTATCGTAACATAAGATTTTATCACCTTTATGAGATATTAAGATATTTACGATTTTAGCAATGAAAAATTTAAAGCCACAATACTACTTGGAAAAGCAAACTTTTATTTCCGATGACAACGCATGAAATCCGCGTCAACCTAACATAAAACTGAAATCCCGTCATCCGAAACTTTCAGATTTCACAGCTCCGGTTACACTTTACAGCTCACACCGGGTTATCAAATTTTTAATGCTTAAAAAAAACCCCGACCGCAATCAGTCCGAAGCGGAGAGAGTTCAGGCGATCGGGTCGAAAAATTGATCGGAGAGGAGCGTCGGCTTAATTAACGCTCCGAGAGTTTCGCGAGCAGTATAAGGGACCGTCGAGATTTAATCAGTCGCCGTACATTAATAACGTCAATCCGGCGGATTTACGAGGCTTGCGAGGCCCCTAAAACGCGATCGAGGAACTTTAGAGCCTCCGCCGTGGGGCGGCCAAAGTCGTTTTAAGCAATTTTCGGGGCGCGAGCGCGACACACGCCGGCAATTTGTCGCCCCCTCCGAGAGCTCCCGACAAGTTCGCCCGGCGCACACGGCCGCTAAGTTACGATTTCGACAAACAACAAGCGCGCCCCCGGCTGACGAGTCCAAGAGTCGATCGCCTGAATTATTCGACACGCCACACGCTGCGTACACCGACGACTGCTACGAGTTTTTATTGATTCCGCGATTTATAAGGCCGATCGATCGCTGCAGTCCGCGAGGATGCAGGGAATTTCGTTCTGAGAAACTGGCTTTAACGAGTAAACCGGGCTTATGTCGCTATCGAAAGTGGCTAGGAGAATAGTGAGTGTTTGTTCCAGTGTTATAAGTAGAATAGGTCGCGTGTGGTCAGACGTGCCTAAAAATCCAGTTCAGTGTAATTTGATTCGTCGAAGCAACACTTAATCTTGCAATATATGTCGCTTTCAATCATTCTCCGCTCGAAAGATAAATTTCCCTGTACGTCGCGTAGATTTTTCGAAAAGAGTAAAACTACAAAAAAAAAAAAAAAATGAATAATAATTCCACGTCAGATGGAACGCCCTAGACAAGCGCAGTACGCAATGCTCAACCGCATTTTACACTTCTAAAATTTTCTACAAACGTGTGTGCTTTTACCTAGTTAAAAAAAAAACAACTCTCAACAGTTTACCAACGTATCCATTCATCAAATAAAGCTCTCAACGCCACAACTTTAACAATAGCCTTCGAGTATACACTCGAAGCGACGGGATTTGAATTTTCCGACAAAAGAGACTCGATACCGTATACCGATTGATCTCACGAATAAAAGACGGCGAAATCGCACTCGCTAAAAAGAAATAAAAGACGCAACGCCACAAGACTTAGAGACGCCAGAGGAAGTTGCGCGCGAACGAACGGGGAAGAAGGGAAACGAGTCCGACGAGCGGAGCCTTCGAGTTACTTCGACTATCTCTCTCTCTCTCTCTTCGATCTCGAACGAGAAAGGAAGCAACATCGACTAGCGAATGTGTGTGAGTGTCTGGGAAAATTCGCGTTTTTTTGTCTATGTATAATAATTAGTTTAAAATGCAACAAACAGACGAGCGAGGGAAGCTCATCGACTGTTTTACTGGAGATTAATGCGGGGAGGGGACGGAGTTGAATCAACAGCATATCATTAGCAAGTAAGAAATCATCGTCCTGTCGATTCGTGAATCACGAATGAATATACATATCAGAAAATTTGCGCGTAATTAAGTCTATTCATTGAATTGATTAGTAGCTGTTTCTGCTTCTTCGTCGTAAGTTTGCAGCCGTTTGCGTAATCTTCTGCCCGGAGTAAAATTCTTTGAGGGAAGTGTCAAAGATTTTCAAAATAGTGGTGTAAATAGTAGTGTATTTTAGAAAAATCAAATCAAAATTGAGGATCAAACTGAGCGATGAGATAATTTTGCTTCGCGTATACAGCAGATTGCATCAACTTTAACCTCGCCGTAAGACCTTAAAAGAAAATTTCCGCTTTTCAAAATTAGCCTAATAACGTAGCATTACTCGGATAAAATCACCCGTATTAAGTTACTAAAAAAAAGACTCTAAAAATGCAAAGCACCGTTATTTAAAATAAAATCTCGCGAAGCAAACGGCCAATATACACATTCCGATCCCGCGGCGAGCCAAATGTTATAAAAGCAATTTCAAAGTAAACAAGCCACTCCCCCCGCTTTGAAGTCTCTTTTAAACAGACGCGAGAAACGATTTCCGCGGGGTTTACAAGGAGTGCGCAGTTGATTCGTCAACGTTCACTCCTCCCCGACCTTATCGAAAATTCCATTACCCACCGCGTATATACCCCACCTCCCCCAAGTCTCGCCCCGGGAAAGATCAACAAAGAGAGAGCTCCGAGCGCTCGGAGCGAAGGAAGGGAAATAAGGTGCGAGTAATTTGTTGTGCGCACGCAGCCTGGCAAGTCGCGGATAATCGCGGCTTATCGATGCGCGCCGCACAAATTCCCGACGCCGAGTCGATCCTTTCTTCTTTGCACTTGCACTTGAAAGTTTCTCTTTAGAGAGCCGATATTCGAAGGCGACAAGCGCCCCGGCCTTCGAACTTTCCGGGCGCAGCTTTTTCCGTGTCAAGCGCGTGCTTCGATTTTTTTGTTTAACCTCCCCACCCGATATGCAAGAGAGCCTTAAATATTTCAGCGGATGATGTGGACCTTCTCGGCGAGATGAAATAATTCGAACCGTCGTCTTATTTATAGGGAGCTCGAATATTTCAGGTACGCGACTGTCATTATTTCCAGGTGGGCAATCGATTCGTCGCCGCGAGGCGTCAATGATTTATTTATATAATCAAACACGTGCTCGTTAACAAAGCAGTCCGGTTTCCCTAAGAGTTTTAGCTTTTTCAATTAGTTTGTTGGCGCTTAAACTTTTTACACGGTCTTTTGTTGGAGGTGAACTAGTTTCTCGCTTCTCGGGGAGAATTTTGAAATTTCTCGACGCCCGGCTGTACGCGCTCTTCCCGCGAAGGAAGGGGAAAAAGACTTTGCGCGCTAACAAGTTTATTCATCCCCATAAATTTTTCCAGCGCACCCTAATAACTCGATTAAAAATTCAATTGTCCGAGCGAGCATTTGTAAAGTTTACGAGAAACTGCCTGTTTTTAAGTATCTTTTTTTCGGGGTTTATAGAGTTTCTTATTACTTGTGTTAAGTACGTTTGGAAAGTTTTAGGTCCTCCTTACCCTCCTCCACCTCGATCAACCTGCGAACTACGACGGCTGCAGAAATTTTCTTACGACGAAGAAGCGGAATTTAAATGCTAATTTCAAGATTAAATATATACAGACTGTAATGAGCATTTGTTGATGTTTACGTAAAGTAAATTTTAATTCTAAAATGTAATATCTTCTACATTTTATTATCGCGTAAGCTTTTTAGTGAAACGTTACGTATATTTATAATACTCATGAACCTTTTGGATATTTAATTTTAGGCGTATATGAAATTTTTAGTGAGAAATTTTTCTACTTACTAGATTCTAATATCGTTGTTTAGGTAAAATTTTATTGGTTGTTATCCGTACAATCATTATACTGCATATTAATCATGAATTCAATCGCATTTTATTGTATTATTGTAAGTATAAAAATTCGTTTCGCCATAAAGGTATTTATAAAAAACGTTTTTATCCAAGAAACCAAATATTTATCTAAAATTTAATTAAATAAATTGAAAGTATCATCGACTTATGAAAAATTCATAAAACTTTAATTGAACTCGCTTGTAAATTGTACGTCCTATACTCATTAATTTAAAAGCCTATCATCAAAATAAATGTTCGACGTGTAGGTGCGAAAGTGCTGTAATCAATTAGATTAAGAGAAGCATCGGTGATCAATGAAACGGAACATATCATTCTGCCTAGTCGCGTAAGAAATAAAAAAAGCGTAATACGCATACCGTTAAAATCAAGAACGAAGGACCGCTCAATTAGGAACATTACGAAAAAAAGCTCCAAAAAAAAGAGCGAGTCAATTCGGCCATCTTGACGCATGAATATTAACGCGCATCGATTGCCGTGGAAAAGGCGCTTTTTAACGTCGGTATAATTACACAAAAGGGGGAAGACGGGGAAAAAAGTAACGAGGACAAATTTATCGATACTCCGCGCCGAAGTGCGCTCTCCGATCCGAATCTTCAGATCGATTAGCGCTCGACGCGAGTGTATACAGGACGCGTCCTCTCGGCAATTACCGCGCTTCTCGCTATTAAACAGCCGCGCGGGAAAAAGGCGCGATTCACTCGGGCTGCTCGAGTTGTATGGGAAGCGACGGGAATTATTGTCGAGTCCCTCCGACGGTCGCTGTACGATGTGCGTGTTCATTTTCGGAGATTCAAAACTTGTGATAGCGCGACGGTAAAATCTCGGTACTTGACGTCGAAATTCGACTGTATGAATCAGCGATCGTTCGTCGCGATAACAAAGTTTCGGTCGGACGCGGTTCGTATCCTGCTGGGTACTTCCAATTTTCAAAATTGAGGTATTTTCTATAGTATTGAGTCATTCCACTTATCTCTCGGTGTAAGTCGTTAGAGTCGTTATTTCGTTGCGTGTAAATAGTGGTATTAAAGTATGCGCGATACACTTTGCGAGAAGGAGCGAATAATTCTAAAGAAGCTAAGAATTTTCATTGTTAATAGCTGCGTAGAATTCTCTTCGCGAATATCCCGGAATTATAAAACTTGATTTTTATCTCCCCGCGGCGAGTAAAGCGAAAATGTTCTTAACGCTACTTTTGTTCAAATGTTAAGTTGAAAATTTACCTTAATTATGTGAGAGCTCCTAAAAGCGGAAAAAGCAGACTAGTCTCGGGTAAAATTTAATTTTCATTTCGAGATAGTTTGCGCGAGTTACGGAGTGCGTTTTCAAATATAATTAACTTTGATTATAGGCCTCGCCTGCCAGAATATTTGCAGGTTCTTTTAATTAATAACTCGCGGCTTCGAAAAACAGATCGATAATTTCAATTATGCAGCTAATGATAATGAAGAGGAAAAAAAAATATAAACGAATCTCCCATCCGGTGCGTAATATCGCGCCCGGATAATTGTAATTGCGCGCAACTTTTTCGCCGCCGGTTCCTGATTCACGCGTAAGCAGGCAGCCCACATATCAAAGTAATATCTCAGTTCAAAAGGGTCGCGTACATATCACTAGTTTTAAACCGGAGCAAGCCTAGAGCATAATGAGAGTATTTAATAATGATTTATTACGTATATTTATCACAGGTACGTATCGATATACAATAAAGAGAAGGTTATATAAATATATACATTATATACACATTATACAAGGGCGTACTTGAATCGATGTACAGTAACATACACACTCGCGTACGTTAGATCGAAATTTTATGAAATTACGTAAATATATATGCGCGCGCGTCTCGTTTGCGCGGAGAGGACTTTAAGAGCGCGACATTTACATTCACACCCAAACCCGATCGGGGAGAAGTCGCGCGGAACGTTGCGAAAAACGCACGCACGCGCACACACACACACACACGTAAGCACAGCAGGAGAAGCGCGGCAGGAAAAAAAAAGACGGGCAAGAGGCAAAAACCAACAGCCGCGGGGAAATTGAATGTTATCGAGCAAACAAGAGCCTCTCGACCGCCGGTATTTGAACGCGCGGCGAGAGAGAAGAAACAAAACTAAGGAATCTCTAGGAATAATATTAGCGTGTTTAATGTCGTTCCCTTCCTTTTTTCTTTTATCGTCGTACGTCTGTAAAACTACACACTATAAAAGCCAAGAGACGAAGAGCGCGAGAGTAAACTTTGAGGGACGCACTATTTTTTATTACTCGCGCGCGCGATATACGTGTTTTTACTTTTTTTGTATATGCGTACAAATACGACGCGGCGTGTGCCGATCGACAAATCCAATCTAATCGCGCGGATTTTCGAGCCCCGCGCATTCGCGCCACCTCGACCCTCGATCGCCTTTCGAGCGCCGCTGCGAGCCTGAGTTTCGCGAGATTCGAGCCTTTATATTTTCGCGAGCGTGTGTAGTTGTATTGTTAGTGGTTTTCTCTTCGATCTTCTTCCTCGCGCGAACAGCTCCCGATCCCGTATTGTACACTCGTTATTTTCTTACCTTACCGTAGCAGCTAAATGGCGCGTTTGTAAATAGTCAGAGTTAAAGGAATCCAATCTTTTCGTCCACGTCTAAAAAGCAGAGAAAAGCGGGAGCGATAAAAAAAAAAAACACTGTTATTAGCCGAGTAATAAAAATTCGTGTTGGGTCGCTTTCGACCGTTTTAAACTCTAACTATATCGTCCTGTCCGTTAGACTTGTTTTTTCCCGTTCGATTCTTCTAATATCCGTAGCGAGAGAACGCGATTCCCGTCAACCTTCTTCTCTGTGTGTGTTAAAGCATTTAACTGCATATATACTTCTTCCTCGACGATTAAATTCCTCGGCGCGGCTCTTCGAGACCGAAGGGAGTTTGTCGCCTCTTTTCGGGATTTTGCGAAGGAGAGAGATAAGCGGCGCCGCGACAAAGCACATCAGCGGAGAGAGAAAATTCGCCTCTGCAAATTTGCTCCCGAGGCGCGCGCGAGCAGCCTCTCTCTCTCTCTCTCTCTCTCTTCCTCCAGGAATTTTGCCTCTATGAAATTGCCACCGTAGGTACACGTACTTGCCTCGGTGTGTATCGATCGCGCCTCGCTTTCTATTGATCAAACATCCCTCGGGAGACCCTCAGCTTTGAAAGCCCGCAATCCCCGCGATTCGCTCGTGAGCGTGTTGCTGCTGCTGCTGCTGCTCTCTCTCTCTCTCTCTCTCTCCCTCTCTGTGTGTAGGTGCAGCTGTAAATTTTCAGCGGGATTACCCCACTGATACTCCAGATTTTTCCTTTCGAAAGTCTGATGCCTCTCGAGAAAGGGGCTTTTTTCTCGTGTTTTTTAATCCATCCCCGGGTGGCTCGACTCGGCTTTATTGGCTTGCGTGAAAACGAACGCGGATTTCTTTTTTTTTCTTTTTTTTTGCTTTTTTCGAAGCCAGCTCGTCCGAGGAGACGATTTTCGTTATCGTGATCCGGAGAATTAGGATTCAATTAGCATGATGGAGTAATATTTATATTGGATTTGGCGGAATTCCGTTGCCGGAGTGCTCTGCCGTCATTATGATAATTAAATTTGAATATCGATTGTTTTATACAAGTATAGAGCTGATTTGTTTTCGAAATTTGATCAAACAGTCTATTACTATCTAATAAGCTTCTTCCGCGTTTCCGCTCTCGGATAAATTATAATCAACGAAATTAGTCATCAGCTGAATTCTCGAGCGTACTCGCATAAGTTAATCGACACCCTGCAACAGTTCGACGAAAAAATAAATCCGACAGATTACTCGAAAAGCATATCGATCCATCAATGAGAGAAAGAAGGGGCTGTGAAACCCAGGTAGGTAATAAAAGCCCAGGCGCACAAAGCTCGCTCGAAATAAATTTCCCTCGCGCTCGCGCCGAAGGAAGTTTGCATTTCCCGTGACACTGACGATTCATTCGACGTTCGCGTCGACGCGCGATGGAGACGAAGTGCTTCGTCCCGCGGATAAGGATCCGATCGCTCCCCCTCTAATCATTTTCGATAAAGCGTCGTTTCCCGCTGTGCGTGCGCATGCAGCGAGCGAGCGAGCGAATTCCCTCGCGGCCGCCGCCGCGTCGATTTTCGCCGCGTCATCCCGATCCGACGGCCGGGCCGCGTGAAAAATGGCGCGCTGAAAAAAGCCCGCGAAAGCGATAAATTATAGCCCGCGCGGAGAGAGAATGAAAGGACCCCCGCGCCTCTCTCTCTCTCTCTCTCTCTCGATTAAAGTTGTGTTGCGCGGAGTAATTACGGCCGGCCGGCCGGCTTAACGGCGCGAGAAATGTGCGTGTATCCATTTTTGACGGGGTAGGGATTTTCGGCTGCACCCACACCCGGGCAATTAGTTCGAGTAATAACCTTGGCTTCGCGAATTATGGGGGTGGCGCTTTTGTCCTTTTTTTCGGGCTTTGGGTAAGTACGGCAAGTTTAGGACGGGGGATTTAAGTGGCGGAGCTTTAAGCGAGCATCCATTTTATTAAAAATCTGCACCGAGCAAAGTTCCATTGTACCCCTGGGAGGAATAACGCGCTATTACGAGAATTTTTTGACATCTTCAAAAAATTTATGTAAGAAGTGCGCTGTAACTTTTGCCGGGGTGTCTTTTTTTGTTACGTATCCACCTGAGTGTAAAAAGTTTGTTCGACATGAACAATATTTTATTTATGAAGCGCCAAGTACTAAATCCAATGAAAAAGAATTGATGAATTGCTGAAACAAGAATTAAATATGTAAAGTTATAATTCATTTATATGAACAATTTCAATACATTTTTTTTCTTTTATTCAGGGCATCGAATGTCTTTGGAAGTCTTTTTCAATTATTGAGCTACTTTGAAGAATTAAAACGTGTTTTATCATTCTGAGTTACTTTCACTGAAGTAAAAATATCTTCGCTAATGGAGAAAAGAGTATTTTTAAGCTTACTATAAAAATTTCAAATCTCTTTAAAGTGTCTCTTGAAAATAAAACGATTTCAATGACTCTTCCCAACATAATTTTTCGAACTAAAAGAAGATTGTAATTTCAAGCTAATTTATTTGATTAAAAGTCTGCTCGTATTAATTACTTCGAGAATTATTTCGGGAAAGGGACAATAACTTGACTTGTCACATCTAACTGAACACTAATGAATCTCAATTAGAAACAAAAACTTTTCCCTTTCACAAAAATCGTAGACTACCAACATCAACCTAACAATTTTATTTTCGACAAACGCAACCGTAATAATCTTCCCGTCATAATTCATCAAGGGACTTCACCCAAAAATCTATCCCTAAAGCAAAGCCGCGCCGTTTAATTACCGCTTGAGAAAACAAACCCGCAACGAATCCTCCTTATGCACACAGATAATATTGAAAAGCCGCGCAAAGGCTCGACTGAAAATCACGAGAGCCGCGCCAGTCGGTTCAGTGATGAGAAGCGCAAACCCATCAGAAACTGGCACGCGCTAATCAGTTTCACTCAATACGAGCCGGTTCGTGTGCACACGACGAATGGCGTTTTCGAGCCTGCCGGAATCGATAAACGGTTCCGCTCTTTCTTTCTTTCTCTCTCTCTCTCACTTTTTTTTTTTAATGAGCAGAAAGAGCGCAAAGGGAAGGCTAAAAGCCTTCTGTTTGCTTTCGGCAGTTAAAAGTCGCGCCAGTAGCTCTCTCTCTTCCCTGTAAAGACTGGCGCGGAGCAAGTCGAGAATGAAATATTTAAAAAGCCATTCGGCCCTTGAAATTTTACGGCCACACCGTAAGCTAAATGTAAGACTCGGCGTAAAACTAAAGATCTCAGAGTGTACGTCGGCGGTTAAAAAGTTGATTAGGTTATAATTTAAGGTATAATGTCTCGTATTAGCGCAATTATTGTTTTACCACGGCGACGTTATTTTCTATTGTAATTGTCATAGACGATAAGCTCCGCGAGGGGGATCGGAAAAGTTTGAAAAACCTTGCGATCCCTTCTGAAAGCCGCACCGACGTACCACTAAAGCTCAAATAATATTCGTGGCTCTAACGAATGTTACCGGCGGCAATTCGAAGCCCGAAACTGGAAGGAAAAAGCGAGGTGGCTGCACGCCGCAACCTTCCATGCACTCGTAAAAGTGTCGTAAAGCAATATTACAGGGTTGTTTAAGGTTGCCAATAAAAGACGAGCAAAAGAAAAAGCAGGTTACACGCTCCTTAGCCCGGTCTTTATTATTAATTGAATCGCTAAATTTTTACGGCCCTTTCTTACTTTTGCAGCGTTCCGAACAATAAAGCGTTAAGAGCGTAGCAGCTTCTGTTTAGTGAACAATACGCCGAGCGCCGAAAAATCTCTTTTTTTACACTCCCGCGAGAGCCAAAAAAGAAAAAAAAAATTGGAAAAATGTAAAAAAAAAGACGACGACGACGACGGACCTCGCCGGATTTTCCGCGCCAAAGTAATTTAGCATGCAAAACCAGTCCCGTTTTTCGCATGCAAATCACGGATTTGACTTCAGCTGCATTCCCCGATCGCTAAAGACGGGTATTACAACAATTTTCGAGCTAAAGATTTTTCTTTTGAAAAATGAGAGATTTTTTTAATGTTTTACACGAGATCGAGCGGGTCTGCAAGTTTTGCTTGGGAAATGTACTTTGAGAGCACGACGTAGAACCCACCGAAACACGGTAAAAAAACTGAAGCAATATATACAAGTAACACAGAACCGTCAAGAGGAATAGAAACCGACAACGACATTATCGAGACTTTAACCGATCGCCGTTTCCTTTTGTAAACCGCATAAAAGCGCTTCTCGCCGCGCGCAAAAGGTGTCTTTTTTTTTTTTTTTTTTTTTTTGTACAGCGCTGCGAAATTTGGCGCCCGAAGATTGGCGAGCGAGCGATAATAATTCGATTCGAAAGAGAGTTCACGAAGGCAAATCCAATCGAAGGCTACCTCGAAGCTAATTTCTCACCGATGCAGCTTTTTTTTCCCCGCTTTCCTTTTTCCTCCCCCCGATGCTGTGCTGGCTGATTATTTTCCGCGCGCTGCGAAGATACACGATAAAACCGAGTAATTTCGCCAGTAAACGCGATTGCGATCCTCGATCGGAATTGTTTTCCAGAAAAATCCCGCTTAAAAATCATTCGCGCAAAAGTCTCGCTTGTAAAGAGGCGAAATCCTTAATCCGCGCGCTCGAGTAGCCTTCGGAGAGCTGTAAAACAGCGGCACGAAAAAGCGCAATCCCAGCAATTTATTGTAAAGACATTACGTACGGCGTGCTTCGGCGCGCGCATCAGCGATTCAGACCCGTTTTGTACGTTTATATGCAGTTAAATAACAATACATGTGTACTATCGATGTTAATGTATTACCAAAAAGGGACGAGCGAGCGCGCACGACGAGGCGCCTGAGAAACCTATATATACATAATATGCCGAAGACGCGAGTAAACTCGAAAAGAAGGAGGACTCGAGATCGCGCGATTGGCGCGCGCGCTCGCTCGCCGACCACTTTCAGGATATCCTTATATACGCGGCGACGATTCCTCGTTGTAATATTCCTCGAAAAAAAAAAAAAAACTATCGAAGCTTCCCGCAGCGATTTTAAGAGAAAATAAAAATAAGGATACGTAAGTATAATAAAAAAGCGCGCCGCGCTCAGGTGCGGCGCCCGTTTCAATTGTGGTTCAATCGTTCGATTCCCCCCTTCAAATGACGATGTGTATGTTTAGGACAAAAAAAAAGCAGATATTGTGTATAAAACAAGAGCGATCGTCGACAGGAGTCCCGGAGCGGATGTATATGGCGACTTCGGGGTTCGTGGCGACGAGGACTTGACGAAAAAGTAAATAAATAAAAATGCGTTTTGACGATTGATCTTTCATTTATTCCCTTTCACGCTCCTCGAATCCTTGATTCAGTCTGTCGAGAGAGAAAGTGCTGATCGAAATGTAAGGGTGGACATTGGAATGGTGTTTGTTTCCTTAATATTATTGTTTTGTATAACTTTTGTTGGGCACATTTAAAGTTATTGATTTAAGTTAAATGTAGGTATAAATTTTATCATTTTAATACTTTGAGATTTAACTTGATATATTATATACATTTCTTATATTAGATAAAGATTTTTTATATCAGTAATATAAAATTATTGATAGCGTAAAATAATTTATAGAACGCGATTAAAATTTAATTTGAATACTAAATTCTTGCACTTTCCGATATTCTCTTTGATTTAAAAATGTAAGCAAAAGTTGTTAAATCCGATTCAAATAAATTATTGTCATACTAAAACAGGAAATCGATATATATTTAATGTAATACTACAGCCAATATATTTTGATATCTAAAATTGTGCATTTTAATTGATGAATCATTATTGATTTATTCCATAAAAGTTATCAATTAAAATTATTATTGAAATAGATTCGAATTGATCGAAATAAATAAATTATGTTCCAAAGTAATCAATCAAAACGGCAATACTATTAATAAACTTATTAACAATAAAATTAATAAATTTGAATGAAAATTCTTATTAATTTGAGAAGATGCGCATTATTTATTTCACAGTTAAAAATTTTTTACGATACAGAAAATAAAGTTTTTGATCAGCTTGTACATTCGTTTCCAAATCGCACCTGCTTCTGCAAATCTGCACTGATCCCCCTAAAATGTCGATTGACCGCGACAGCGGAATGCGCGCATGCGCACTAACACTAGTCAAGAAGAGGGCTCTGAAACTCATCCTACTTGCGACGTCCACGTGTAAACTGCATTTCATTGGAACGATATTGTGAGTGTAATAATAAAGAAATGATACTGTAAATTATTTGAAACAATATATTAAATACTTATTAGAGTTTATTTTATTCTGTTTATTCAAAAATGAAAATTGTACTTTTTCAAAGCTTAATAGTTAGTAAAAGATTTGACATTTAAATTCTCGCGCGCTTTTAAAATGGCGGGAACACAGAACCAATCAAATTGCAGAAAGTAGGTATATATTTTCTCAACGTACACATTCATGAAAACACTGTACACTTTTTCGGTTTTTTTCGAATTTCACATTCGGCATTATGTAGTAAAAAATGTCCCGGCTTTAACCTTAATGCCGATTAATGTTTATTTATTATAAAAATGACTACTTTGTGCACTATTTCAAATGCACACGTAAGAAAACTAGGTGAGTTTTCAAAGTAAACGTATATATTTTTTATCGATTTTGACGTTTAACTGGTTAGGTATCATACCACTTGTTTATGTTTATGTTTAGAAGTGATTGAATTGATAATATATATAACAATATTTTTTTAACTAAAGTATTATACTATTTATTTTTTTAGACCATGCTATAGATGAAATTCGTCTGAGAGCCTTAGAAAATATAATTTCTAAGTTTGAACTTGGTTTTGCATGTGATTGCAATGCTGTCAAAAAGGAATTATTTGTCAAACTTTTTAAATGGTTCTCCATCGAACCTATCATCCAAGAGGGAAAGGTTCTGGATTTGATGATAAAATTATTGAAGGTCTATTTATATTATATATTTGAATTCTTTATTTTTATTTAAGAAATGTAATTAAACAAATAATTTTTTTAGACTGATGGAGGGAGTTACTTGAATTCTTTTGGGAAAGTTCGATTCCAAGGTGAGCTACGTGATTTGAGAGCCAAATTAGATTATAAATGGCATGATAAATTAAATCAGTTAGAAGAAATTGCTGCAAATCCAGATAGGTCTATAAAAGATTATCAAGTTAGTATTATTTTGATGTGTTTGATATTTCTAACTAATATTCTATGAAGGATAATGGTTATAATAACAATTATAGGACATTCCAGCAATCACTTACGATATATCAGAGTTACATAATAATCCTCAGTTTCAAAATGAACCTTCTGAGACAAGCAGCTTTACTGCAGTGTCTCCATTAGACAGGTACACAAACTGATTTATTAATATAATTATGAAATCAAATTAAAATAAAACTTTACTTAAAATATATAAATTTTTAGCTCTGTACCATTTGATTTAACAGTGAATTGTGGGGATGGTGCTGTGATATCAAAGAGATCAGAAAGTAGTGTAAAATGGCTAGTAATGCCTTGGCAAGTTTTAGCTTCATCAGATAAAAGTGTTCTTTCCTCTATAGAAGATTCTTTAAACAGTAGTGCAGATATTAGTGTTAAAATAAAAAGCTGTCAGTTTATCACAAATATTACATTACAAGATTTTCCAGCTGAAGTTTTCCTCCAAAGACCTACGACTGTTCATGTAATATTTAGAATTAATCTTTCTGTGAAAAAAGTATAAATGTTATTGATTAACATGGTAATAATTTTTTTAGATTTTATTAGCACTTCTAGAATCTCACAAACATGAATCTGAATTGGAAGCCCAAAACTTAATTGAAACGATCCTAAGAACTCTTTATAAACTTACGCATTCTCTTAGGTTTCGAATATATTACTACTGTGATCCAAATATTGCACATAAAGCTCATAAGGTAATAAATTTTCAAGCTCTCTTTTTATAACAAAATATTAGAACCTGATAAAATAATTAAATTTTTATATAGATATTTATAAGAAATATAGAGAGAGAAAGTGCCTTAGCTCGTGAAAGAGATAGTCCAGAAGGAGAACCTCTTGACCAAAATTATGATCAATATCAACCAACTGTAAAGTATTATTTATAAAAAGTTACTTTTTTCAATGTAATTTATTTTTAAATTCTTTTTTAGAGAACAAGTCATAGAAGTCCTAGTCTAATAGATAATGAAGATGATTCTGTATTACAGTTACAACAAATGTTGATACCTAATTATTGTACAGAAACTTTAATAAGTGTTTTAAAATTACTAAGCATTCCAAATGATTCAACCCGTCCATTGAAAATAGTTAGACATATTGCAGATTTAGCGCATGAACTTGTTCAATTACTTATTGCAAGTGTCATGCCCACTGTATGGTTTTGTAATGATAATGTTGCTTTGAAAATTCATGAAAACATGAAGGTTTTGTTTGAATTACTCAGTGAAATTTTAGATTATTTTGGACAGTTTAGCAATGTCGACTACTACAGAACAATCTATTTATTTTTTTTATGGGTATCAATTAAATTAATGAGCAATCTTATTCCATTAGAATTAGCTGATCAAATAATACCAAAAAAGATGAAATTGTCCATATGCGCTGCAATTATGGATGCTCCTATTTTTTTAATGTATGCGAATTTACACGTTACACTGCAAGAATATGCCAGGGTAAGTAACAAAAATGTAACTGTATTGCTTGCTATGATTTAATATACATATTTATTTTAACATAAAAAATTTTAGAGATTTCATGGAACTCAAGAATGTGATACTGTGAAATTGTTAGATGAAACCCGTTTAATAGCAAAATCAATGAAAGCTGCTATATCTATGATGAAATCTCCAAAAGAACAAACTTATTCGAACGAATTAAAATTAATTCATTCTGCAAAATTGAGTTTGCTATATCATAAAAATTTTCAAATAATTAGAAAATTTGTTAATTTAGCTCAAAATAAAGCAGGGTCAGTTGAGTTTTTTTAATTTAATTTATTAAAAAATATTTATCTCAAAATATTATCACAAAAATTTGATTCTTTGAAGGTATAAGTTGAGTAAAGAAGATGCAGATATTGTTACAAAAATTACACTTTCTCTATTAGCACATAGTGATGAAGAGATACAAGAAGCCATGTATAATGAATGTTATTCTTTAGTATCAGCAGTATTAGCAGCCGAGTACAGTGGTAGATATAATTGGAAAAATATTATATTTTTGATGGAATCAAGTATATTAACTGAAATTATTTGTCACGGAACTGAAAGTGAAAATGAAAAGGTACACTATTTTTCTTGACCTAATAGAAATAAAGAGTAAAATATATAATTTATTTTTTAGATAAGAGGCATGGCAGAAGATATACTTGTATTTTTGTTAAATGGAAAAATGCAGATGACAGAATCAGGATGGTTTAAATTTTTAGAAGTATTAATTCCAGTTTTACCTTTATTGCAATGCCTTGCTCACCCATCAACACGTTTGGGAAAAGCCATTTCTAAAATGTTAGATCCTGATGTATATTCAGATATAAAACTTCCATTTGTGGAGGTAATATTTTGATTTTAATATTTTGATTTTAGAAATATAGCGATATTAATTTTATCTAAAAACTTACTGTATAGGTTGTAAAAGGTAATATCAGGCTCCTATTTTCTCCGATTCCTGATGTAAGAGATGAGGCTTTATGTCGAATACTTTGGTTACTGGCACAAGAAAAAAATTCAATTCAGAAACTACCTCGTTTAACGACTTTACACGGCCTTTCTCTTGGTTCAATTTGCGTGTTTGATAAACAATCAGCCGCTAAAAAACTTGAAGGAAGCTATCAGGTTATTCAACAATATTTATGTTCATAATAATATTTAATAAAAGAATAATTTCTAATAAATTGTTTAAATGCTATAGAAAAGCGCTCTAACGTCAGTCCTTGAAATGTTGCGATCTTCAAATATTGAACCCAAAATGAGAAAATCTGCATTGGTCCAAATTAGTGTAATGTTAACCGATCCTTCATTGCACAAACTTTTTATTTCCGAAAATGGATTATCTTTAATGTTGGATATATTTTCCAAAGCTTTGGTAAATAATTTAAATTTAAAGAACTTAACAGAATCTAAAATTAATTTATAAGTATAAATTATAGTAAGTTTTAATTTTAAAGGTGGAGAAAGATTTTGCAAATTACCCAGACTCTGTAATATCGATTATAACGATACTAAAACATCTTGCATCATCAGAATGTTCAGTCAGAATCGAATTATCAAATCGAATAGATGTTTACTTTAACACTTTGAGAAGTAAGTACTACTTAAATCAATTTAAACAAATTTAAAATAAAAAATTTTAATAAATTTTTTTTTATTATCAGGTTTATTTCTTTATCCTAACAACGAAAATGTTAAATTGGATGCTGCTCAATTTCTTGCTTTTTTATTGTACAACGAATATATTATGAGACTTACAGAAAGAAGTTTAAATAACCCTTTCAGTATTTCTCTACCATATTTAATTACAATTAATATGAGACTTCCATTTACTTGTAAAGCACATTGGAAAACAAGTGTCCACAGACGAACAGATGTGTCAAGTAAGATTAGTTTATTAAATGGTTTATATTTATAATTGATTTTTATTGATTCAATGATAATTTTAAAATTATTTTAAAGTTTTACATAGAAATAATCCCATTGCTGCTACATTTATTAGACAATTTTGGGCTTGGGAATGGAATGGAGGCGAAAAATTGTTATGGAAAAAATGGCAAGATATCAATGATTCAATGTTGTCCCAGAATTTAATGATAAGAGAAACGGAACTAGCTTGTTTGACAAATACTTCACTTTATTTTTGTATACAATATCAATTATTTAATATTCAAAATTCAATTACACACAGTGGAGTATCTTGCGCAATAGATTACTTAACAATGTAAGGAAAAAATGAATTTTTTTACAAGGATAAAGCACAATATTACATTTTTTGTCGTTTTAGGTACTTAAACTTATGCAATCTACTAAATTGCGAGCATTTGGATGAGATATTAGAACTTCCATGGTCGAATACGTTTGAACGTTTTTTGCAAGCACACCCTACGAGTAAAGAGGATCATGAGTTATTCATTAATGTTCTGAATTTTCTTCATTTATATATCAAATCAACAAACAGCAGTAATTATCTACATGACTTCAATTTAAATAAATTTTTCCTGATAATTTATTTTTAACTGAATTTTAGATGAAAATGCATGGCTTTGCGGAGCTGTAAAAAACATGATGAAATCATTAACGAATTGGTTACATCGTTCAGAAGACGGAAGTGAAGATGTTCACCAATCTGCTCTTAGATTAATACGAGCCTGCTCAACACAGGACGCGGAAGAAAATGATGAGTCGAAAAGTTCTTGGATAGGTTTTGTTGAATTTGCAGTTTCAAATCTATTTTACGGAGAATATTATAATTTAGGTACATTAAAATTTTATAAAATATTATTTAAAATTTATTTGTTTATGTAAGTGTACTTTCCTCTTAGCATTTTTGGACTGGATGTTATCGACGTTAACGTGTATAATTTCAAAATGTCATTGGAAAAATAACACAGAAACTCTTGTGTCTATTGGAAATACTCTAATTGAACTGATTTTATCTTTTCATCGAGAAGGAACTGTCAGTTTCATGGGTATAACTATTACCAGAGATTGTATAATTTGCTTAAACCACGTACTACATTATATGCAAATTCATTTGAGCAAAAATGTATGTATAATTCATTTAAGTGTAAGAAAATATTTTTAAAACATATAAAAGTATGAGTCACGTCTAAAGCTTTAAAACCGTTACAGATTTGGGTGAAATTTTGGTATGATGAATGCCAATCTTTGAGTTGGTTGCCAGCGCTATGGAAAAGTCGCGATCCATTGGTGCG
This sequence comes from Ormyrus nitidulus, assembly GCA_900474335.1. Classification (NCBI taxonomy): domain Eukaryota; kingdom Metazoa; phylum Arthropoda; class Insecta; order Hymenoptera; family Ormyridae; genus Ormyrus; species Ormyrus nitidulus. The sequence continues at coordinate 53,692 of UCOL01000214.1, read as the reverse complement.
CGCCTCAGCATTACAATTACTTGCGAGCTTGATTAATGGACCTCACACGGCGCTTCAACTCTTGAATGCAATCGACTCATCTCCGGGCGAATTATGCCACTCGCTACTCTATTTCATAACCACCCAAGAGGAGTCATGCATTGTCAAAGAGGAAGCCTGTTTAGCTATGAGCCATCTAATTAAGAATTCCAACTCGATTGTCTTTCAATACGTAAGTTCCCTTACCAAGAAAAAACTATTGGTTTATCCCAATAGTAGTAATAATTACCTGTGATTCGGTAAAAAATATAATCGTCATTTCTGATTTTCCTTATTTTTTACGTTTCGTAACTTTCTATCTAAGAATTAAAATTCAGATACAATTTTGACATACGTTTCTTATAATAATAATAAATTAATTAGATAATTTTTTCGAAAAAATTAGTAAATTATATTAACATTCATAAAAAATATTTTTTATTTTTATTATTAGGTTGAAGGTTTAAAACCTAGTGCAATGTTATCTTACGCTAAAGAAAATAATGTTTACCACGAAATCGCTCTCATGTGTTCCAATTGCTATATGCTGGCTAATTTAGATCCTGATTTATCTGAAAATTCAGGATCTGAAGGTACGCAAACGCATTCAATAGCTAGTAGTCGTACAACTTCAACAGTATCTATGGTACCAAAAACTATTTATTATTTATACAATTGTCCTGAGGATTTGCAAAGGTGTAAGTACATTATATATAATGCCGCAATAAATTAAAACTAATTTTTCAACAATGAGCTATTATAAAAACTTGTTTTAGATTCTGATATTACGGATGATGAAGATCAAATGCAATTCATAGCTACACCCACTTTAATTACAGCTTTGTGTGGGATGCTTAATAATTTAATAGCTATTGGGGAACACGAAGCTATACGCGAAATTTTTGAACATTCAGTTTATAAGCATATAATGAGGTAATTTTGTTGTTGTTTAAATGTAGAATATTAAGATTGTGTAAATACATTATTATCATTTCAACTTTAGTTGTTTTGGCGAAATCCCACAATCGATTAATGGTGAAGCAAATTTGGAACATTATTGCAATGTAATAGAAATGTATACAAGTATGTGTACTGTACTTTCCAACTGCATTATTCACAGTTCCGATTTTGCATCGATAGTAATTTTTTCTCCAGATTTTATCCGACATTTATTTGGTTTACTGAATAAAGACTTATATTGTAAGTGTTTAATCTCACCTTTAACTTATCCTCGCCCAATTTCTACTGATTTTAAAAATTTAATTACTATCTTTTTTGCAGTTTCTGACACTAATTCTTTAGTGTTTTTGCGTAACCGACTGGGCTCTGAAATTTTAAAGTTCTTGGTGACTTTATCTCTAACTGAGAATCAACATTTTGATTCAATTCAAACCGCTTTAGAAACTTGCGATACAGAAGCTTTTATAAAAACAATCTGCTATATTATTAAGAATTCAAAATCTGAGCTTGGAATGAGCGCGCTCAGTTTTTTAGCGTTTCTTTTGTCTCAAGAAATGCAAAAAGAATCCGAAGAAAACAAACCCACTCCTGTGAAAGAAGTTTTGGATAAAAAGAAAACAATCGAATCTACTGGATATTGGGATTCCGAAGTCCATATAAAGAAAAGCAAACACGGAGTTGGCTGTATTGAGAACCCAAAAGATCAAAATAAAAATGTTGCCACTAGTGATGAAATGTATGTGGGGGCAGATATTTGCAAAGCACTCATAAGTCTATTTATCGCATTTAATTATACTAAACCACCAAAAAAGAGTAAACAGTCGATCGATAAAGATGCAACAATGTTCGCCCTAACGAATTTACTTTGCATATCTCAGGAGGCAAAGAAAGAAGCCATTCTAGAAAACTTCCCGAATACAAGTTTGATAGTTTTAAAAGAGATATATATTAAGCTTACCGCCATTCCTATACAAACTTTTAAAAGTCAAATCGAACGTTGTCAAAAGGTATCAATACTTTTTTCTTAATATTAAATTTTTTAATTCTACGGTTTGCTTACGTCAACGTAAATTTTTATTGACTTTTACAACTCCTTTCAACATTATCATTATTTGATTGTAGAAATTAGCATTCGAAATTGCGGGTTTTCCCGCACTTTTCTTTGACTAATCATTCTGTGCACGACTATTAGCATTTTAAAGCTTTTTACCTGATGTCTTTTTTCAGCTGCATCCTTTGTTACATGAAATTAACTCAATCTACATACTGTTGATGAACTTTATGTACGATAGTAGTGAGGTCAAAGAAATTTTAGCTAAAGCTGGCGTGGCTGACATCATCCACAAACTATGGGCCCATACCTCAATGAATAAAAAAGTTTTAATAACTTCTTTAAAATTGCTATCAACGTTCACTTCAAATAGCTTAGAAGGTAAATAAAAAGAATTCAGTTTACTCATTTAAAATTTTTAAGAATTATGCAAAACAATTCTAGTTAAAATTCTTTAAGTTGTAATCTTTTCAAGTCCAATTATTTATTCTTTGCGTAAAAAAAAAATCTTTTTTTAATATTTTTTTCTACGTTAATTTAAATTTTTTTATTTCCACTTAATTAAAAACGATCGTTCCCTAACCCTGAGCATTAATTGAGGGAAATAAATGTATAGCATTTTTTGCTTCACAGCGGCTCAGTCATTATCGTTGACGACAGTGACGCCGGGTGTAGGACTCAGAAAAACTCCAAACTCCGTATCCCTGATACACGTCATCGTTCAATTGGTTATCAAGGAAATCGACGGAATTCATCGCAATTGCGATTGTCAAAAATTGAATTTTGCATTTCACATTTTAAGAAACGCCATTCACAATCATGAGTGCCGCGTCGTCCTGTCAAAGGTAAATAGAAAAATTGTATATAATTAGTGTACAAAATTTGTTTCAAAAATATTAAAATTTTTTTTTAATATTTTGCCTAATAATAAATTATTTCGTCCAAAGTGAATAATGTTAATGCACTAAAAAAATTTTTTTAAATAAAATGTACGAAATTTATATTTATTTAGTGTCATATTTTGAATTAAAGTACGTTGAACCCAAGTTAAATCATTTTTTAAATAAACATATTTAAAAAATGCAGCATTAATTGATTCCCAGCATTCAGAGTTATTAGTGTTCTAACAATCAATCAATCAATCACATCACTTGAATCAACAAATTAAATTTATTTGAGTAACCGTTTTGAATTGCTTACGTGCAAGCGTGAATTTTCCACTACGATTCCCACGTCAATGTCGCACCTCGCTTGATTTCGTGTTCTATTTTCAGAGCAATCTTCTGCAATTTTTCACGAAGATTCATCCTTCAACGACGAAGAGAACGAAACTTTGGCAGATAGTAGAGATTAACTGCCTGGAGTTTTTGATAGACTACACGTTTTACGACGAAGGCCAATTGGCTGTTTCTAAGGTATGACATTTTTCAATATTTCTTTTTAATTTATGAACATGAAGCTTTAAATCTGTTATCTCGTCGACGTATAGTAGACTGCGCGAAGGGTTTTTAATATTTTAACACAATATATTGTCCTTCGTAGCTGTGTCGATATTTATGGACGCAAACAAAGTAATTTTTTTAACTTGCAATAATAAATTATGTCTGTGTAAAACAAAAGATATAATTATTTAAGCTCATTTCGTTGTAACTAAAACTGCTAAAGTTATAAAAAAATAATGTAAAAACATTATACTAAAAAAACTTTCCTTATTATTGCCGACTACCTTTGATAATATTTATTGAACTTATTTAAAAGAAAGAAATAAAAGCACGAATACATCATTTAATCATTGCTGTTTATTTAGGCTGTTGATAGCTTGGAAGTACTCATAAATTTAGCACAAATGTCGACCGGTTCCACAAGACTTCTGGCTATTTCAATTTTACGGAACTTGGCTTTTAACCCAACCAATCGACCAAGACTTTTAGGTTCTAGTAAGTATCAAACAAAAATATTATTTGTTTCCATTTTTAGGAGAATAATAAAAAATAGCTATCTTTATTTGAAAAATTTCAAAGTAACTTTTCTTTTTTTTTATGTTACGAAAATTTTTTGTCATTTTCATCTGATAAAAATTGTTATCTTAGTAAAATAAACTTCATTCGAAATTCTTGCAGCTGAGTTTCTGGATCTATTATTAACATCTTTGAGGGAGGGCTCGAGTATAGAAATCGAAGTGGCAGGGTCCACTCTGTGGTCTTTAATTAGTAACAACCAAAAGGGAAAATTGATAGCGCGCAGCGCCGGTTTCCCGCACTGCATTCAAGCAGCTATTAGTAGACTATCCCTGACGGTGTCGTTGTGTGACGCTGGTCAAGATCTTGACTTGGTGAAGATGTTGGAATACCTTTTGCAGATTATGTATCCTCAGTGAGAGATAAACCTTTGAATTAAATGATGTTTTGGTTTGGAGAGAATTGTTTGTAAAAGAAATGCATTTGTACATATGTTTTATACAAATTATATAAAATTTAGATCAAATGTTTGTATATTAATATTTTGAAGTGCCTATTTATTAAATTATTGAATCTTTGTGTGCACAAGAAATATTCTTGAATGTAAGCTAAAATATTTTTTATGAATAATATTTGTAAATGTGCGTCGATGTTTTGTATAATAAATATTTTATAGTAATACATAAATAAATGTTTTTATTTTAAATTTCGTTCTACTTATTTTCTAGATAAATCAGATCTAACTATTTTTTTAGTTTTTGAAAGTTGCCTATTACATAAAATTAGTTTATAAGAGAAAAAGAGTAATCCAAAAAATAAATTGTTCCAACAAAATGTTCAAGTTTTTCTTAAAATAATTTTACATTTTATATTTTATTATCAGAACAAATTTTTTCATATTACGAAATGAAATCTCTACCTGTAATAAACCACAAGAAGATTACGAAATCCATTATATTTGACATAATAACAATAATAAAATTTTTATTCCGTTAAATTCAACGTTAACCCAGCTGCTATAATTTTAATGCCGACATAATAATTTTATTACCTCATCCAAGGCGCTTCTTAAATAACTGCTTCGATACGCCTTAATTCATTATTTATGCATTACCACGTACGAAAAATAAAAATACCAAAAAATCCACGCCAGTCCTATTATCAATCACCAGAGCGAGCCGGCAAACAAAACCAAACAAACTTATCTCGCTCAAGCGGACCGAACGCCCTTCGACGAGCCGTAACGAAACCACACCTGAGCCTCGCCGCAACTTTCGCTCGGCAGTTATCATAGTCAAGGCGGCGCCGATCCAAGAGGCGCTCGTTTCTTTCGTCTAAAAATACTACGGAATAACGGGGTCCGCCACGAGTCCTTTAGCATTCGGCGCCGTTCGCGCAAGCACTCGCTCTCGTCGCGCTTAATTGGCTATTATATCGGCTGTATAAGCGCGGGTGGGCTTCGCGGTTTCTATAAATAAGACCGGCCAAAGCGAGCCCCGTATTTCAATGAGGCTGGCGAGCGCGTATGTAAGCAAATTCGGGAGCTCGAATGGAAATCGACTGCTGCGATCGTTTTCTTCGCTGGCTTCGGTTAGCTGCATGCAATCGTTGAAGCTTTTTAGAAGTAAATCAAACATTGCCGATGATGGTCGTGTATCTATCGAGTTGTTGCTTTTTTTTAATGAAATATAATTAAGCTGTCTTGGATATATTCTTTTTAATAGTCGTAAAAAATATATCAAAAATCGTGACAGGGCGGCGACCAAAGACAAGAAGATATAATTATCGATCTTTCGAAGGCATTTGGATTAGCTATAAAAAAAATTTGTAAAGGCCCGTAAAGCTTTCAAAATTGGTGAAATCCTATTTCGATTTGATTAATATAATCCCATAATTTATTAATGACGCAAAGACTTACCATTTAAATTCATAAAGTCAAATTTTAATACGAAACGCCATTCACTTTGAAACATTTGTGACTATTTATAAATTGATAAAAGATTAAATTAAATCTAAATTCTAAATATTTTTGCTTCATATATAAACATCGACACGTTAATGACATCAATTTCAGATATTGTTAATAAAATTAGCAGAATTATTTTACATCGATCCACTCTATTAGTTGGAAAAACATGTCTGTACAACCTTCATATACGTTTGAAATGTATTGAACAAATATACTAATGATATATTGCTGTGCAAATATTAAGAGTTCAACTTTCTAAACCATCAGCTTGACATTATCAATTTAAATCATGTGCCAAGCAAGCAGTCGGTTGCACGCACATTTTCAAAAATCCGTAATTTTCTTCAGGTTGAATTGGCATTGCTTGAGAATTTAATGGCAATTGCTGTATATTTCTCGTTCCGTCACGTTAACTTGAATGAATACCGTGCACACACGCCTGTGACTGAAAGAACGATCTGGAGTTATGTGGATATTTCATACTTTCGAAATAATCATTGTTTCGTAAGTTTGACGCATTTTGCTTCAACTCGCCGTTTTCGTACAATTCCTTAAATTGAAAAATTGGGTAAAAAGAAAGAGATTTTGCAAGAGAATGATAGTGTCACGAGACGTCGAGGCGTTATATGGCCCGATAAAAAGAATGAGAAAAGGAGCGAAAAAATGAAACGTGCAATTAAAGAGAAGAGATCAATAATTCCTTCGCGGCGAAATGAAATATGGTAAATAAAACGAAAAATTTGAACTGATCGAGGAAAAGAACGGCACTGCAGTAATACATATTTTTATGTAATGCAAGCGTTTAAAAGAAAAACGCAAAAACTTTGTTAAAGTCAGCTACGTAATGCGGTATTTAAACGGCACTGCATGCAGGCATCTTTCTTATTCTTATTTACGAGAAATTTTGCGCAAGTAAATACCTCGTTAAATGCTTGTATAATGCTAGAGTGTCGTAGATAAATTTTTAATATTTATAGTTAATATTTTACGCGTACTTATTGACGTTTCGGAAATTTTCTAGCGTCCATCTATTCATCTTGTTCCATTGTCTTTGAGATGCAAGACAGGTTGATTATTGTATTTACTACTTTTTTTAAAACACTTATTTTTATTTTTTAAAATAACGCTCGAGGAAAAAGCAAACGAAACTCCTCGATGCGCTATTCCGTTGAGGCTTGGCGAGGAAAAATATTACTTTTAATTCAGCTAATGAACGTTGTCATCTCCTTAACCAATTACAAAATCGTGCCAAACCGCCATTTACGACTGCGAAATCGAACAATAAAACGTGCTGGGGAAAGAGTAAATGGAAAAAAAATCACCCAGACGCAGAAGGAGCAAGAAGACAAGAAGGCGTCAGATGCAATATAAAGCGGTTTAATAAAATAGCCCCGAATCAGTTTTCACAGATCGCCGGCAAGCTACTCTCGCCGTATAATTACAGTCCTCCTCTCTCTCCGGCGAGCGAAGAAAAACCTGCACCGGCAGGGCAAAAATCGGCCTCGCCATCCCCGGGCCCTCCCCCTGAAAAATCCTCGATCCCCGGGAGAGACAATATAAAATGATAAATCTCCCGTCCGTCGAAAAAGGAATATCTCCGCGCGTATATAAGCATAAGCGAGATATTCGCTTGGCGCGGCGCGGCGGGTATATAAGTACGTGCAGCATTCGCCTCGGCCTGGCTCTCTCGGGGTATTGTGTCGAGTTCGTGTCTGTGTCCGTGTGTGCGTGTCGTGTACCACGTGACTGCGGATGGATTTGCGTCAATGCTGACCTCCGGAGTGGCATATCCACGCATACCACACGGCGCGCGGCGAGGCGGCGGCGGCGGCGGAGCGCGTTCTCCGATCCGGACTAACGAGGCTAGGAGGCGTGCCTTCCTGGCCCTCTTTAAAGTCTCTTTTACATCGCCGCGCTCTCTCTCTCTCTCTCTCCCCTACTCCCCTCTCCGCTTTGCTCTCTCGGAGCCAACGTGCATCGCGCCGAATGTAAACGGGATACAGAAGGCGGCCCCCGCGAGATGCCTTCTCCAGTTTCCATGCTATTATTGCCGAGAGCGACGATGAGCTTAGAGGCGCGATACACGCCGAGCGCGAATGGGGGTTATTAGCTCGACGATGCCGAGTTTGGGGAAATTGACGCGCGCGCCGAGATTGCCGTTGGTGTTAGCCGCGCGCTAAGATCCCCGCGTAGGTATATACACAGGAAAGAATGCTGCCGGTTCTCGCTAATATGGACTTTGTTTCTTATAAGAGGAACTTGTTGTTTTCCTATACCGAGGCGGATGGGTTTCGTATGCGCCGATTTCAGTTGGGAATACTTTAGTTGTCTAAGATCCACCGGTTTAGATTAAAAATAATTACAAGTCAAATGTATGTAATTAAGAAGCTAACGTAACATTAATCGAACGTAAAAATTACATATTATAACAGTTTCGCACCAGAATCACAGCGGTTCCCCATAAACCGACAAAACCGTCGAGTGATTCACGCGCCGATAGATTCGTCAAAGTCGACGTCAAAGAGTGCAGGCGGTAGAAAGCTCGAAAAGAAGGCCCCGCGTGCGTCAGGCGCGAAGTTTTATAAAGGCACCGATTTCCATCTCCGTGTGGCTCTCGGCGGAGGCCTCTCTCGGGTTCCGCGCGGCCGCTTCTTTCTCTCCATTCGGGACGCGCGCGCGGCTACGTCACACTTGCGCGACTTTCTTTGACTCCGATTCAACGAGAGCCGAGCGCGAGTCTTTCTTTATGCCGATTACGAGCGTCCCGGGTTTCCCAGGCCGCGATCTCTTTCGAGCCGAGAGAGGCTCTTACTTTTTTTTCCAGGGCGAACGATATTGTATTTTTCGCGGCTTTTTGGGTCAGTAGGGCTATTGTGATAGGGATGGAATGTGGGCGATTTTTAGTTTTGTTCAGTACAGTTTAGGAGGGGACGTCGGTTAAGGTTGGCGGCTGATTTTGGTTAAAAGCAAACGGGTCTATTTAATTTTGAGTTTAATATGCCGGGTGTAGTGTGATACAGAAGTGCAGTCTAGAATTTTTGTCGAGTGAAAGTTTTACGTTTTTGAAAGCGAATGACGTAGCTTTCGTGTGTGGCAATATATAACTCGTTAGAATTCGAATTTTTACTTTTATCTCTAGAAAATTATCGATCATTGAGAATAACTTTTTCCTCCTCTCGATTGAAAATAAATCATCCAGAACATTAACGTCGCGTCGGTAATTAACCTTACTATATCTTAAAACTCTTTAAATGTTCATGATTCTCGTGACACGTCGATATAACCGAATGCAGGAGTTTATTTAGAAAATGTTTTTTTTTTTTGCAAAATATCATTTATTTGCTGTGAAAGCACAGGAAGGCATAAATCAACCTGGTTGTTTAAAGTGTTCGTTAAAGATCTCCGCGTAAAAAGTGAAAAGTTCAATAAACTCAAGATGAAACAGTATTCTTGCACACGTTGTGTTGCGAAATGTAAACAAGTCAAAATTCAAAATAAAATTTAGGAATTTAATTGGGTATTGCAATATAAATTTATATATTTACGGAGATATATTAACATTAATTTTATTGATAACCGTCACCACCGAGAAAACTTAAACTAAATAAGTAATATATTGCTTGAAAATTTTTTCTACGACATTAAAATGCAAACATAAAAAATAAATAGTTATTTACTTCGGTAAACAATACACATTGAAATGTTATTGAACATTTTATACTACGATTTTATACTGTAAGTATACATGAAAAAGACAGACGTTAAAGTTTACTACATGTTTTTTTATTCTTTTCTAAAAATTTATTCAATAACACCATCGGCATACATTTACAGAATTAGTCACAACTGGGTGTAAATTGTCATTTTTTTAATGCAAAGTTTAAAAGAATAATTAATGCCTAAATAAAGAGACGCGAAGCAGAAAATAATTGAAATCAGTAACGCTCGAAGCTCGAAGAAGGTTTACTGAAAACCCAGTCGATTTTTATGCAAATGCGTTTTTTTTAACGACTACTATGTATGTGCTTATATACGTCAGAAGAATAAATTATTAAAGTCGCCATACAAGATTTTCCCCATTTACCACGTGCTGCTCAATTTGTAAGAGTTAGCTATTCCTTTTTTGCTCACTGTTTAATAGTTGAAGCGAAGATTAGAGCAGTTTTTTAATGAAAAAAAACAGTAATCCCTCTTTAACGATTAAGGGTATAAAAAAATACTCGGTACGCCATTTTTTTGCCGAAACGGATCTCTGTCGAGGTTTTGCAAGACTTTTCATATCAGCTCGATTTTTTGCCGAGAGGTTTAAGATATTCAGTGCGTACGTAAGATTTGAGAAAAGGTTGCATCGTCCATTTGACGTTAATTGAAATTGGCGTAGAAAAATAATAAAAAATGGCGATGCAGGTAATAATTTTAACAAATTACGTAAATCCTTCGAGAATTCGTTTTATAATTGAAGATGATGCATTACTGAATCTCGATGCGTCATTTTTTATTTTCGTAAATATTTCAAGGATACTGAAACTCGCTCGATAAAAAATAATTAGGAATAAAACTGAACCCGAATCGACGCAAAATTTTGAGGTATATTTTTTTCTGAAAATGTATACAAGTATAATAACATTTTGTTATTTTTACTCGAAACTCGCCTTGGCCTGTATTTTAAGCAAAGCTTTTTCATAATTACCCTAATTAAAACTTAATAAATTATAACAACACCTGAACTTTTCCTTTATTGAAATCACTTCGAACTGCTTAAAGGTACTTAATATTATTTATTCCAGTGACTCCTTGCATTACAAAAATATATGTTGATCTTGTAAATCAATGTCAAGGGTAGTTAGGTTATTGGCGTTATTTAGTAATTCCTGCTTCAGATGGAATATTTCAGGCATCAATCTCTTTTTATAATTCAGAGCCCAATCTACTGTAATAATAGTATCAAGGCAAAGTCGTTTATTGAACTAATATCCTTCTTCAATAAGGAAAAGTGACATTCATTATTAAAAAATATAAACTGCGTCGATTAGAGGATTCATTTAAGCCACGTGTTGTCTTTGGCAAGATAACGCGTAATTAGAGATAAAAATACATGAAAATTTACTTATCATATAAATAAGGACAATTATAAGAAAACGAGGTAAATCTACGCCAATCGCCTGGAATCAGTCGAGGCATATTTATTTCTTCGCTACTCCAAATAACGCGCATTTCTTCAATGCCGCGCTTACCAAACCTGAAGCTTCCGCATAAATCGTAATCGGCCTTTTTAAAATAACTTAAACTTCGCTCGCTTCTGCCTCGCGTATATAAAAACAAACGCGTAGTAAAACACCCGCAATCCCCTGAATCATCGCCCTATCAGCCGCTCATTCAAACGCAACTTCTTCGGCTCCACTCTTTGACCCCTGGCAAAAAAGCGACGGGCACGCGACTCTCACGAGTGAACCCTTCGCCTCGACTGCTTTATCGTCCTCCCGCTGCGCTTTAGAACTACAATCATAAATCGCGCTCGGTCTTTTTAGCGCAAGATTCGGCCTAAAAATAGCGCGGGCAATCTCCCCCCGGGCTCTGTTTATCGACTCGTTTGAGTAATCTCGCGCGAGCTAAAGACGTCAATCGGTGCACCGGCTGATTAACGATTGCGCGCTCTCGCGGGACGTGCGCGCCGGCTTTTTACCCGAGCAAAAAGCGCCAGAAGCCGGATCGGAATTGGAAGCCTACTGCGCCTTTCCCCGGAACGAGGAGAACCTGATGCCTGCCCTGCTGGCTCTCTCGGGGAAAGAGCGTGCCGTTTTTTTTTTTCGAAAAACCGATCCCGCGCGGCTCTTTTTGCGCGTAGCCGCGCGCACGCGATTGAGGGCTCCGGTTGAATTGTGGACGTGGTTCCGCGTCGACTTTAATTTATGATGTAAAACTCCTTTGGAGTTTTACATCATAAATTAAGGAGGAGGCTGGGAGGCTTTTGTCGGATTTTGTCGGAGTTTGTTCAAACGAAACTTTGTGCGAAGGAATTGCATAAATAAATTACGCAAATCTATACCGTTCTATCGGTTGCGCTCAATCGATCGAGTTGAATAAATAGAATTAAAAAAACAATCGGAGTAAAATGCTCGCGCGTGGCAATAAATCAGAAATTGTAGCGGAATTCCAGTATCGGCGAATGGCAGTTGTATATTAAGTTTTAAGTCAAACAAACTGAAGTAAAAGATAATATTTTGAAGTTAAATTATATTTGCCTCTGGAAGTGCTTGATAAATCATAAATATTGGCATAACTTCAGCTTCGGTGAACTGAAGTTTTACTGCAAGTTCTTTTTTTTTTTTTTTTAATCTCAAGCGTGTAATTTTAAACATATAGCATCAGTATATATCTTCGCAAGATTATTAATGTACTTCTATTGTGGATTGCTTTTAAATACGCAGTATATAAACTGTCAAATTGATATATGAACTCTTCTTAACTGTTTTTTTACGACGTCTTTTTCTTCAATGACCAGTAATTTCTCGAGCAGGTACTTCTTTTTTGAGCGATTGATTCATTACATTCCAATTCCTAATAAGTAAAAACTATTCATTTGGTAAACTATTCTTTTGGTATTCGTTGAATAAATTGTTGCTAAATCTATTTTAACTTAAAGCACTTGCGTAAACATTCGCAAAATCTTTTTTCGACTCAATAAATAAAAAGGTTGGAAATAAAAGTAAATTTAAAATATTTTACCTCTTAATTTCCACATTACCGCGGTGATACACAACCGCTCGTTTCAAAAGTTACGTCCATCACTTTCATTTATTAAACCTCCGTACAATGTAATAATTACACGTCCAAACCGGTGCACTCGAAATCCAAAATGATTTACGCAGCGGGAAACTCTACCCACTCATTATCCAATTGCGCCCGATTCAATTCCTCATTTTCCCAAAAATTATCAAAGCCACATCCATCATTCCTCCGGTCCCTCATAACACGTCCACCGCCACGAGCAGCGCGAGTCTTCCATTTCCAAGCATGCGCAGCCTCTCAAAAAAAAAAGCTACCTCCTGCGAAAAAAGAAGGCGCTGGAAGTGACAGCCGGCTCTCGCCTGCTGACGCATCCTTAGCTCGCCCTTAGGCGAACGCGCTCGACGTCCTCTCTCTCTCTCTCTCTCTCTCTCTCTCTCGCTTCTTCCTCGGCGGTCGTTGGTCGAAGAGAGTCCGTCGTAAAGTCAGCCGTAAATTGCGTCACTCGCTTCTTAGGCGCGCGTTCCGATTCTTCGGAAATTGAGTTCCGAGCCGCGCGTTCGCCGCGTGATCGGAGAGGTAGGCTTCTCTCTCTCTCTCTCTCGATGGGCCTTAATCGATCGCCATTGGATTATGCTCCCGCGAATTGAGGCGGCGGCTCAATCGGCTCGATTAGTAGCTGCACTTGGGCACTCGATTGAGGCTTGATGGCTTAGATTGAATGGGGTTTTGAATTTGACTTTTAAAGGGGTGTAGGGCGATTTAAAAAGTTTTTCAGGAAAATCGTCTGGTTTATGCAGATTTTATTTAAATTTGAGATCGACATTAGAGCGTATATTTAATACTTTATTGCAGTGTTTACGGCTGCGTCTAATTGAAACGATTTGTGAACTACTTAGACTTAATTCAAGACATCGAGATTTTAATCTACTTGTTATTATATACTCCGCTCACGTTTTTCCCGCAGTTTTTCTGCATCTTTTCAGAAAGAATCAATTTTCAAGACAGCGTCGCACACATTTTCTTTATCTACAATTATATTTAGTAAAAAATTGAATTAATATTAAAATTTGATTACATTATCGAAGCCCGAGTGCAGCATTAAAAGCTCAAAAGTTCGCGAAAAAAATGTAAAGTCATCAGCGAGTGTAAACGAGTTTGAAATCCTATTATAAGAATAATTAATCCTCGCAAAATTCTCGTTTCCGTTGAAATCGTAAAACTTCTATCCAGTCACACTGATTTTGCGCTTTTCTTACAAATAAAGTACGTATTGCCTTGCGTACGCACGCTTTGTGATACTCGAGACTTTACAATCGGCTTTTATCTCCGACAGTATCGTGCGAACTACATGACTGTCACGCTTCCAAGTTACGTTCGCGAACTGGGCGGTACTCTGAATTAAGTAAAGTATATACGTAAGCAGCCGTCTTGAGTTTCGCGAGCTGAAAAAAGGCGCGCGAACAAAAACCTTTTGTAGGAGTCAATAATTTTCTTTTGGCGCAGCAGCTAAAAGAAAATTATTTCGTTCGCTTTTATTTAACATTATTTGAATCACTTTGAAAGAAGGTGTATTGCTTTTATTATTTTAGCCTTTTATTCAATATGTATGCTAATATTATTTAATACGTATGCTAATATTATTTGATGTGAGCCAATATTATTTAATATGTATGTTAATACGTGCGATTAATTAAATGAATTGTTTGTAAAAGACAAATAAAGTTTATGTCTTAATAAACTTTACTAAATAAAACCAATGCCAATTAATACAAATAGACGTTTTATAAATAGCTTAGTAGGTGAACTATATACGGAATAATTAGGATCTTTCCTGACAATAACGAAACGGTCGCTCTTTCTATTTATAGAGCGATATAATAGAGTGCAGTAAATTACACTCCAACGTGCAAGAAGTCCTTTCGAGCCGATCTAAAAAGCGCCTTCCGCGCGTTCGCATTCTTCTGCTTGTCACTAATTTGTCCCGGCGTTTTGAGGCGTTTAAACGATCTTGACAACGAGTAGTCGAACTAATGAATCAACGCGCGTCACGTTCACGAGCGCCTAATCAAGTTGAACGGCACAAAAATTGTAACGAGGAAATTGAGAGCGAAGTTTGCAAATTTTCAAACGAATGTCTTTCGAATCATTGCTGATTGATTTTTATAATGGTATACAGTTGGGCGTGAAAATAATTTATCGAAGTAAATTGCGTCAATGCAAAGCTGGTACTTTAGCTTTTATTGAGGACAAGATTTAAGAATAACGAAAGTATTTCTGAAAGTATGAAAGCACTCGTAAAACGTTACGTAGGTGCTTAAATTCCACATAAAACAAGAAACGCGTAACCTAATAAATTTTTAGCCTTCTTAAATATGCAGGGACGTCTTTTTTTACTGTTAGCTCGAAAGGTCATATTTTCCAAATTCTCTGATCTTGCAGTATCGAATACGTATATCAACAGGTGTGTTCGTCTACGAAACTTTCAACTAACAAGCAGTTCCCTTAAAACACTTGCAGATTCAAACGAAGAAACCCAACCCATTAATCTTGAAAACGCAGTCTTCACACAAAAATAAACGACACTAATTACTCGATCAAGCACCTCCACTCTTCTCCGAGCCACCAGAAGCCTCCGCCCCAATATTTGCCAATGAAGCTCGAATTCTCACCGGCAGTCCAGACAATCGCACCGCCTTGCAAGTGCAAAACGCCGGAGCAAACACGTCCCAAGAAAACGATCGCCTCATCCCGCCTCCGAAAAACGAGATCAGCGTCCCGGTGATATTCCGCTCTGCGCAGCTCCGCCGATGGATTGAGCACACCTCGGAAGCGTGGTCAAACACTGCCGCAAACATTGCGTCTCCCGGGTCTGCCGCGGAGCCGATATCGCCGAAAACAGCGGCAGATTTTTGTTTTCGCGCGCGGCGCTCCAAACTTTCCGCCGCGGCGCCGTATTTGCTCTCGTTCGCGTGCTGAGATTCGAGGAAGCACGCGTCCTTGTTTCTCTTTTTTATTACGAAAGCCAGCCCGGGTTGATTGTTCTTGCGTCGGGCTTTCCGAGGAGGGGAGCGGACTGACGGGAGCTGAGATGCGCTCGGTGGAATTGTGTTAGCTGCTTCGGCTGGGTTTAATTTTTTGAGCTGACGAAGGTAATTAGAGATTGTTTGGGAATGCGATATTAAAGGTGCATTAATTTTACTTGCGAAATCTAGACGGCTGAATGTGGTCTCTTTGTAAAAATGTTTTCCTCGATAAGTGCGTAGGATGAAGATGTATCTTTGTTTTACCATAAACAAGTTTATAAAAGTGTCTTTTGTGCGTGTTATTGTCCACATGCCAAGTGACGTTGGCAGTGACGAGCAAGAGATGACTCTATTCGATAATATTGCTATTTTCGAATGTATTTTTCAAAGTTATCATTATATTGCGGTGTTTGAAAACACAAGATTTATTTACGGCCGAGTATAAAGGGTGTTTAAAAAAAACGATTAATTCGATCTCACTTTGATATAAAAGTCGTGCGTCAATTCATCTTGAAACACTTATGTTCAGCTATTTAATAATGAATAGAAAAGATATGGATGTAATGTAGATAAAAGGATGTATTCGAAGACATTATAATGTTTTGAAAATAGTTTTATTTATCACATTAATTCTTATAAGCAAAAAAAAAAAAACTCTTAAATAGAATTATAATGACGTAAATTTATCTCATGCCATTTTTTAATATAATCTTTATTAGAAACAATGGTTAAATCAAAGTGTTTTCCAGCAAGATGAGAAAACTTATTAAGTACAGTTGAATAGTTAATTTGATAAGACTAATACTATTTAGTATTCAGTCACGCAACTTGGTTCTTTATATTAGCTTTTAAATTGGGTTAAAAAAATATTATTGGTTTGTTTTTAAACTATCTTGAGATGAAAGAATATCACGTAACTGAACGTGCCCTATTCTACGTCGAGATGCTTGCAACACAAGGTTGTAAATTATGATAAATATCGTGTCACTAATCCGTAGTAAAACATGAAATCGTCTTGTGTCACAGCAATAATCCTTGTGATCAACGGCGTAAAATGCAATCATTGCCTTTTATTACGTACGTTTTTTGCACTGTTGCGTAATGCTACGGCCCTTCAATTTTCTACACAGTCCAATTTTAAAAAATTTCAAAACTCTACAGGGTTCTGATCACTTTTATCAGAAAATAATATTAGTAAACGTAATTAATTTAGATTGGTTTTTAAAATAATATATAATGCATAAATTGACATTTGAAAATTAATGATCTTGAAATACTATCAAAATAAAAACAATGCCGTTTATTCTATACATTCGTCTACAACTCTGCAATCTAAACGTACCTTTAAGCCAAAGCGATGTCTTAATATTAATTGAGTAAGGCGCGATAAAAACCCGTTAGTACATCGGACAAATCAGAATAATATAATTATATTATTAAGACTATCCCTTTGCCACAAGAAATACCCTTGGCATCGAAAGAATCGTAAAAAGAAGCGTCCTTAAAAAAAACATTTGTCCGCGCATGCGTGCTCGCGGCCATTCGACGGTGCATAGGTATAAACGACTCGCCAAAGTTTATAAATTTTAATAGTGTCCAAGTCGTCAGTATTCCAGGTCCCGCTGCGCTGATTGCCGGCATTAGCGACGTATTCGAAGTCGCTCTTCGTTTCGGACTCGTGTGCTCGGACATGCTGAACCTCTTTGCCATTTGGAAACTCAGTAAGGTAAGCGATATTTCGATATTAATAATTCGCGAGAAAGGTAAACACTTTAATTCCCTTCGAGATTCCCACCTTTGAAAGCCGGTAATCCAGCGGGAAATAATGACCAAAGTCATTAACACCTTGTAGGCATAAAACGACGAAAGTGGGGAAAAATAAAAGCTTTCAGCAGTCGTCTTGTATGTCTCCCCGGTAATCCAGCGGCAACGTTATATACAATCGAAGCAAATAATTAAGATACGCAAGCTCATCGGCCGAGAGAAGTATATAAAACGAGAAAACATCTCCCCGGCGAGAAAAACAAAAACACGACGAAAGCCCTTGCAGCGAGAGGATTCCCGACGCGCGCACAGCCTCTCAGTCACCCTCGCAGCAGCCCGCGGCTCTCCGAGTATATCTCAGAAAGTCTTGACGCATGTATCACGCCATGTTTGCCGCCTTCGCGGCCTTTTATCTTCTCTTTTGTCGCTCGGGCTCGACTCGCTCGTTTCCTCTAAGATCGCCGATATATAAATCTAGCGCTAAATTTATACGCGATTGACGTCAGCGCGAGCGAGCGCGCGACGGCGGCGGCGGCGGCGGCGGCTTTTATCGAAATTCGAATCCACTGCATATATCAAGTGCGCCGATCGCCGGGAGCGTGGGGTGATCGGCCATTCTTCTTTCCCCGCCTATATATATATGGCGGACGGGGGCAATTTTTTCCGAGAGGTGGAAGAGCTCGCTGAAGCGCAGTGGACGAGTTGGGCTGCAGGATTGGGAGAGAGGAGACGACCAAGTGGAGTTGGGGGGAGGAGGTGAAAATTGATTTATGAGCTGAAGTGGCGACTGGGACACTTAAAGGAGGAGAATTATTATCTGTTATTCGCTTTTCTTAAGATAGCAACGCTTTCAGGAGAAGTTGTCGCTGATCATTGGGAGAAATGGAAAAGACTTTTTGATGAATGCTTCTTTTGTTAATGTTATTCAATGGAAGGCAGATTTTCGTATTCGACAGTGCACGAAAGAATATACCAATGCATTAGAAATTTAATCAAAGTGTCTAGACTAAAATGGTAAGAGTATTAGCATAAATAAGCAGAATTTCGACTGGTCAAATTAATGCGAATACTCTTATTATATATTGAAGTTGAAACATTTCCTGCTTTGTGGGAGGATAAAAACAGTAAACTTGATAAAAGGAGATCATTAAATTAAAATATTTACTTATGTGGAGGAACACTTTTAATTTGATGTGAGTGAAATCGTTACAAGTCTTAAGGCTTATTTAAAATCTTAAAAAAACCTATACAATCAATTTTTAGATGTATATTAATAATTTGTTAGCTGATTCCACGATTTCCGAAAAAAGATTTCTATTAGAAAATAATTTTCGTATCTCGATACGACAAAAATAACTCGAGAGGGCAGGTTTCCGGGATTAACGAAAAAGTCCGCAATGTAACTTAATACTTTCTGAAATAAAAAACGCCTTGCAATCCGCAAAGTTAAGCATCGCGCCTCAACAAAACGTCGTTTCTTTTCTGAGATAAAGAACGAAACAAAACTGAATTTAATTAAAAATGCGGAAATCAAACTTATTATCTAGTTTTTTGCGGAATGGAAATTTACCAGAGTAAATAAACCATTAAAATGATACGATATGCTATTAATAAAACATACATAAATTAAAGAATTATGTAAGATTCGCCAAAAAATCCTGAAAGATTTGACGAAAGTGTCCCGTAGCAGCTACCATTTTATTCCCATTCTCTTATTACTTCTCGAGCACCTGCTTTGCGAAACTCCAGAAAACGTAAAATATAAAAGATACAGTTTATTACAATCTCGACTTGCAGCACTTTATATAAAAACTTACATAATTAAACTTTAAGAATTAATTGCCCGCCTCAAGAATTTCTAAAAATTTTCGGCTCACGCTTTACCCAAACTTCTTGCCCCCCCCCCCCCCCCCGCAAAAACCCGCGGCAAAAACGCATTCCGCTACAAATTGCCACGGCAGGAAAAAAAAAGCCTCGAGGAGATCGAGTTGATACATATAAAGCAACGCGCAGCAGCCGTCGGGCAGCGGCATAATCCTGTTTGCAGTTCGCGCCAGGTAAACGCATAATAGAGAACGAGGGATATATGTATATAGGCACGCGAGAAATACAGTTTCCTCGTGTCAGCACGTGCACACCGAATTAACATTTGACGCCGGTGTTTGCTCTCTCTCGCTGCAGCCGCGCGGCGGATTTCGCTGCTCAAGCACGGTTCGACGACGTCTTTCGCGGAGCTTCGCGTTGATCAACTTTTTTTCGAGAAGGAATGCGGACTTCCGGCCGAGAGTGCACCGTTTGTCCGAAGAGCTATTCCGAAGTGTTTTCGAAAGGAGTTGAACCGACGTGACGATCCCATCGCCGTTTTTCGTAAATATAGGTCAGGCGCGGATGGTATAAATCTGGAGCGAAGGATGAAGCCAAGAATAGCGGAGGAATCGATTGAATAATTTTCTATTATTCGCGACGGGCAGTAATATGATTTGTATCCGATTCTCGTGTTATTGAAAAATGATCGGTTACGTGAATCTTAATAACAAAAGGCTCGGAGGAGATTGATTTCGTCTTGAAGTGTGATCGGTGCGTGATCGCTGCATCGACTGCCTTCCTGCCATTTATGTAAGATAGATATCGCCAAGATTCGCGAGAGTATTTTTGGAATATTTTGCTCCCTTCTTACGTAACGATCGAGTGGATTCTTTATGTGCTCTATATATTATTTCTTTGAAATTCGGGCTTTTCTTCAACGATGCATAAAGAATTATGTTAATCGACGTTGACGACGCTGTTCGAGCTTCCAAAAAAGTAATACAAATTTTCGGTTGAAATTCCCGCTTGCTTATAAACAAAAATACAATAGCAAATTAAACGAAAACAAAAATATTAAATTAAATTAGAAATGATTTCTGCACGATTATTCAGTAATTTCCGAAAACATTTCATTGTCTTGCTTGCTGATTTACGCAATTATTCATACTAGAATAGTTTAAGTGAAAATTTCTGATCCGTAATTGAATTATCAATATTATTCTTTCACATTTATTCTAAGAAAGCGATTGAAAAGTTTACTTTGCCACTTTAGATCATTGAGATGCATCTCGGCTCTTACGTCCAGTAATTACAATTACCAGAACCGCATATTTTTCTTGAATATCGATTAGTTTTGTTTTCATTTTGCAAATATATCCCTTAAATAACTTAAAATATTTGTTCTTTTATTAGTACAAGAAAATATTTTGAAAAATATGTGAAGCAAGCTTTGTTCATAAGAAGTATTGCTACTTTTAATCACAAGGAAACAAATGAAATTTGATTATTAGAAACAGATGTGTCATCCTATTAAGCACGTAATTTCCAATTTTCGTCAAGTTCCTGTTATTTCCCGCTTCACATTTTAATGACATAATCGTTCAATAAAATTACAAATCAAAAACGTCAATATCTAAAAGGCACGACAGGATATCCTTCGTGAAAGCGGATTTTCCGCGAACGAAGCCCGATAATCAAAACTCTGAAGAATTTTGAAAATACGTCGAGTTATCAGTCATCTGCTTGGTAACGAATTTTCTTGGAAATTAAAAAAATGAGACACTGAAATTTAATTGCCTTCTTGCTTGAAACGCGGTTTCATTTTCGCGCAGAATAATTAGGCATAAAATGGCGAACGGCGGTTGTACCGTCGATTAATGCGACATCAGTAGTAATAGATGGAAATGACCAGCCATACATACAGCTCGGAGCGTTACGAATATGCAGCTCGTATTTCTTTCTGAAATGTAGCACCATTTTTAACTTTTCCTTGTGAATAAACGTATTCATTGCCTTTAAAATTTTAATGTTTTACATTATCATAATGGCGCAAGAAAATTAAATTATTTTAAATCATAACTCCCATATACTAATTCGTGTAAAGATGTATATATTTTAATATTTTAATATTTATGTATATATTTTAATATTTTAATATTTAGGTATATATTTTAATATTTTAATATTTATGTATATATTTTAGTATATGCATGTATATATTTATTCGTAGTTTATAAAAGCTTTCTTCCTCAATTTTTATAAAATAAATAAAATATTTATCTTACAATAGATTGCATATTATTACGTCCGAATTTAATTTGAAACTGTAACATTCGGTTTTGCGCTAAAGTCGTGCCCTTCAATGTAATTCTTCCCCTTCAAGTCTTATATTCTTACTCGCCAGCACATAAACAAATTCTTTCAATTTCATTTAATCGAATAAAAATTAAAGTCCCCAATACGAAGACGCCACAAATTCGAATCATCCACAGTATAGCCACGATTAAAATCTTCTTAACCAACCTAGACAATCGAGCACCTAAGTTACGGGAGTGAAAGGAGAGAGAGAGAGAGAGAGAGAGAGACGAGCCCACGCACAAATTTCTTCTTAGACCCGGAGGGGGCCAATGCGCGCGTCATTATTTGCATTATTCATTCGTCGCGGGAGAGAAAGAAAAGAAAAAGGAGGATAAAGGGGAGCTTGGCACACGGCGTTTATGGCTGCTTTAAAACGAGGCGCACGTGCGCGAACAACAATCCCGTAGCTTTTTGCCCGCGCGAATATGCTAATACGCCCGCGGCTTGGGCGACCGTCGAAGAGGCTGCTCTTAGGAGCTTCAATTATGCGGCGGCAAGTGAATTCCGCGCCGGTAATTAACAGTCTGACCCTTGGCGAAGAAAGCTGGCTTATTTTCTTCCGTGCATTAAAAGGCGCTTGCGCCTCGGATGACGTATGTTTATATTAACGTTTTTATGCGTTACTTCATTGAAAATAATCTCTCTCTCGACGCGCAAAAAAGGAAAGCTTTTTCGCGAAAAGGAGAGGAGTGCATATAGGGAGAGGTTTCTTTTTGCTTTTTTTTTCACGAGCGAACAGATCGGCCACTTAATTTTGGGGATGCTGTTTACGGATAATAAGTGGCTTGTTGAATACAGCTTATTTTGTTATATTTTATGACGCAGACGCTTAATTGAAAAATTATTCTCTTTAAAAAATTACCACTAAATTATTCAGTCCATAAACTGAACCGGACAGGACATTGAGACTCAAAAAAGTTAAGTAGGTAATTTAAAAAAAAGGGCATGAAATTCAAAATCGCAATTTTTCTAATCGGCTTGCATTGACATTCCTCTAGTGATAAGAGGAGGCAGAAACGCGGTCAGACATACGAATTTCTATATAAAAAAAACTCAAAATTTCAAATTTGAATAATGTAGTGACTTTGTACGAGATGAGGTAAAGATGATTTTATTCAGTAAACGTTGATGTTTAGTCGCGTATAACACTAGTAAAGATTTAGTAATAGGTTTGTGAATTCAACGGCGGAATGGCAAAACCGGTAAGGCATGAAACTAGTTTTAATCTAAACAATCTTTAAGCGGTATTATGCGAGTTAGAAACTGGATATGAAAATTGTCCAAATATCAACTACAGAAAATAATTTTTTCTTAACTTATTCCTCATAAAAAAAAAAACCTATTTTCTCGCTGCAATTTTCAAATTACTTCTGCATTTATCTTTCATAAGAAATGAAATTTTTAACGATGTGTTGCTCTTAAATCAAGAATGGAAATATTTTTAAAGACTTATTTTTAGCATCAAACTATAAATTCAACAGAGTGGTTAGTGTGAAAGAAAATAAAAGAAGAACAAAATAAAGAAAGAAAGTCTTCTTCTTTTATTATGTTTTCTTCTTTTCTTCTAGTTAAAATATTCAGTTCTTATTCTGCTTTTCTTCTTGGATTTTTTTCTTTTCATTTTTTCTTCTCGCTTTATGGCACCGCTTTATTCTTCTCCTTTGTTTTTCAGCTTTTTTATTCAGCTTTATTAATTATTAGTCTTTAAGCTATAACGTATATAGCTCAAAGAACTACGTGAAATTAAAAAATTTAAATAAATTAAACTTAACATTTTTCAAAGATTTGTACTGATATAAAGGCACGTCATTATTCTTTTCAGTAACAAAGTTTTTGTTCAAAACCATTGACAGCATATTTATAGATTTGCCATTGATTTAGTAAGGTTCATCAACAAATTAATAAAACTGATAAAAAAAATAATAATTTTTTTATCAGTTAGGTCTTCTAAAAAATTTAATAAAATCGTAAACTGCACGTGCTTGCATGTATGTAATTTAAATATCTCAGTATAAAACGACCATTATTAATCGTTCTTTCAAATAGTCTAAAGCAAAAAGCGCACGTGATCATTTTTAAGTCATGATCTCACACGTTTTCTATTCGATCTTTCATTATAAATGCTCGTAAACTCATTAAAGTACAAATAATATTTTATGCGTAAGTATATACGGCAGTCCGTTAATTTGATATAGTTAATCAAATTTAAATACAGTAAAAATTTTCCGTTTATACTACTTCTACAGTTTCGTTTAAAGAGCAGTTTACCGACTCTGCCGTTTCAAGGTAATTTCAAAGCACTATAAAGATGTGCTTTCTGATTCCCGCAAAAAGTATGCGTGACGTATGAGAGTCGAGACCTCAAGGTGCAATTTCAATCATTGTATAAAAGATGCATCAATAATGTACGCAAGAAAAAACTCATTATCAAGATTATTAAAACGGGACTTTGAAGGAGCATCTGCGCAACTCTCCAGGTGAAGGACCTCGTCCCGCAAAGCTACTCTTCACCTGTCCCGAACGATCCAACTACAGCCTTCAATCCAACGAGAAGCATAGCTGAAGTTCGCCCTTAATAACACAAGACGATAAACTACAGTTACGCTTGGAGAAAGGAAGCACGCGCGCCTCGATAATCGCGCTGATTTCCGCAAATTACGCCGCGTGCGCGCGCATCCTTTTATAAAGCAATTAAAAACTTGTTTTCGTGCAAGCTCCGCGAATCGACCTTTGGATCCGAGGATCGTAAATACCGCCGCATTTTCGCTGCACTCAATTTTAATCTTGCGCGCGACTGAAATCGGACTCACTCGGGAAACTAAAGCAACGACCTTAAACTGCGCCGCGGCGCGAAGCGAAGCTCGCGCAATTAGCGAAATAGGAGAGCCTCCCATAAATCTGTCGGCCGGACGAGGCTGAAATCTTCCTCGACGGCGGTATTATCCGGCAGACCAACGAACGTAAATCACTCCGACGTGCATCGTGCAAACAACCCGGCGAAATTGTTTGACTTGCCTCGCGCCGTTTATCGCCGACATTTGCGTACGAGGAAATGGATACAAGAGTTGGCCGTGGCGCCGCGATTCGATGCTCCTGCAAATTCCTCTCCTCCTCGATGCGAGTGCGTCACGAAAAATATATCTACATAAAAATTCGCGCGGGGTTACTTGCTTTTTTGCCTCTCGCGGCCTCTCTCGAGCTCTCGGTCGCGCTCTCTCGGCTCTTGTCGATGCCGTGCAAATGAGAAGCCGCGGGAGGATATATATTAGCCATTATGCAATATTGCAATAAGCCGTAAGTTATTTTGCCTGCGTGCGCCGCGGAGTGGAGCCCGAGTTATACGACCCGCTCAAAAAGCGCGGATAGAGGCGCCGGAAAAACTTCCTCGACTTGTTGTTCGCGGGTGCAAAAAGCAAACGGGAGGGAGATACGCGACGGAGATTGGCTTCGCTTGTTATTTGGTCGCGGGTCCGAAGGTCGCCGATGTTTTGATCGAAAGCTGTAAATTTTAAGTATAATTTTAAATTGCCTCGTTTTTCGAAAAGATTTTTGCTTCTTATTAGAGTAATTTATTCCACGCGTATAACTTTTTACACTGAGAAACTCTGGCTTGTAAAATTTACAAACTTACTCGTAAAAATTGCCAACCTAGTTGGTAAAAATTTTCATTCTCGTAGTCTGTGATCGCTTTACCAACTAAGTTGGTACTTTTTACGAGTATTTTTGTAAATTTTATGATCCTTGGTTTCTCAGTGTATTAAAAATTGAAAAGAAAAACATTCGTACTGAATCTGCAAAATAAGAATTTTAAATACGTGTTTTTTTTGGAGATGCAAATAAAAAGTAGTTGGCCAAGTTACTCTAATTAGATAATTTCCTTGAAATTATATTTCTAGAGAGCAAGAAACCTTTATAGAGTGTTTTTTTTCAAACAACTTAATTTAATCTATCTGAATCATTATTTTGGTGAGTTCGTTTGGAATAAATCTTGTTTAAGTTGATTAATTAATTGATTTCTTGCCAATTGAAAGCCAAAAATCACTTAACTAAGATTGGTAGTTGGTGAACCTGAAATCAAAGCATAAATTTTGATACGTTATTTATCAAATTCTTCAGCAGATTAACTCGATAGATTAAGGATAAAAATTTGGAATATTAAACTCAGGTTGCTGAGGAAAGTAGTAAAAATAACCTGCTTCTAAAATGATTTATCAATTATTTCATTGTAAAAAAGTTTGAGGGTGATTAAATTTGAAAAAGAATTACGTTTAGAAATCAATGTTTGTGGAAAACAGATGAAAAAGCTTTTAATCTGATAACATTGAAGCGTGTTATGATACTATTAGATAACTAATCAAATTCAAGGATTTTCCATCTGATAAAATCTTTGCAATGATCTAAAAACTACTTCAAAAGTATCAAAATTAACTCAATTCGAAATGTAGATATTTTTTTCTCTGTATATAAGGTTTAAATTTATGCGTGCGCATTCTCCAATGTGTTTAGTTAAAGTAAGCACAACTTCCTCACGTAGCTTCTAAAATATGCAAATTTCTAATCGCACTAAATATTACGGCTAAAATCTAATTTAGCAAATGTAAATAAAAAGTCAAGAGTTAACGAGTTAATGCTACTCCTGTATATAAACGAATGCAACAATCAGTCCACTTTAGGAGCCCTAAATCAAAAGAATCTCCTAGACTATCGTAGCAACAAGTGTCGGAATTCAATGTTTTGACACCTGAAACGAAAACATCGAAACCGATTAGAATTACAAAGCAGCTCTATACGCGAGGCGCGTAAAAAATGACGCCTCTCGCGAGGAACGCAAGGAAAAAGCGGCCGCAGCGCGTGCCGGCATATTACCCTCTCGCGTTTCGCTCCCACGTGTGGCTCCGAGCCTCGGGGAGCAAGCCGAGAGAACCGTCATTGTGCAACAGCGGTCAATATTTTCGGGCTTATCTGCTTCGCTATTTTTGCGAAGCCGCTCTCCGCGGAGTCGTTATTTTTTCGGGCGCGCATTTGCATGACAGTGAAGGAAACGGGAAAAATAGTGAAAAGCGGTGGAGGCTATTTTTGAGAAACGGGTGTTTACGCCGCTCGGGATTTTCGTATTTAGATTTTTCGAGCTCTCGGGCTACAATGGCGGCGAAGGAGAGGCGAACGAATGAGAGATTGTTTATCTAAAGTCGGCGATTATTTTTTATTCGTTATTTTCGGAGGTAGTCGGCTGATCGTTGTTCGTGAAAAATAACGAAGATACGGGAAGCACGCGCCGTCGTTTCTGGCCTAGTCAAGATTTCAAAATCAATTTTATAAGCAAAAGGATTTTGAAGAAATTCGAGCTGTACATAGCTTTATTCAAGATAATGAATAGGTAAATATAAATAATTTAAATCAAAAGACGGATTATTAAGATGTTATTTGAAAGAAACAGAAAATCTTTCAACCCCTTCTAGCAGAAGCATTGAAAATACAATAACTCGGCAAAACAGTAAGCAAACACTATTTTCAAAACAAAACTTATTTCCGTGAAAACGGAAATATCAATACCGTAGACGAGTTTGGAATGAAAATTTTTTTTCAAATTCCCGCACTTTTAAAATTGCTTTAAAGACGACTAAATATACGTCATGTATTATTCAAATACACTTCGATGATTCCATTCGCGGTAATGAGATTCCAGTGGCACACTTGACGCGAAAAGCCTCGTACGCGGCGTCACGTGAGGCTGAAAGAGATCATCAACAGCGACAATATTCGTGCCGTTTTCAAGAACAATAACGTATAGTTGCCATTTGCGCGCCTCTTCGATTGCCGTTCTTCTGCACCGCCGCTTCGACAGAGATGGGCGAGTAATTAAGCGCATAAAATTAGCGCGCGGTTGTTGACAGACGCACCGAAGAGCGACTGTACAACGGAGCTCCCATCCCTCCGGTCTGTCGCTTGATTATATACCTGAGCGCTTTTAGCCGCTCGAAAACAATCGTTCAAGGCGAAAGGAATTTCGCGAGATGACGGAGCCGCGCCATTGTTCTTTTCTCGGAGCAGGTGATAAATTGATTACGTAAACAATTCATAAACAGAAATTGGGTTATCTATGCTTGTTTATTCATTAATTTTATGCGCTCGTAATCGATTTGCATAGAATAGAGTAGCTTGGAATTACGGTGATTGGATACTTTTGTTTAACGGGTGTTTTGCAACGAAGGATTAGCAATCAATGACAATTTATTTATAGTAAAATTGTAAATTTTTTTTTATTAAACTCACTACGTGAGTTTCACTAAAAAAATTTCGTTTTTCAAACGAATTACTTAAAATTTTAACAGTCAATGAATCCGGAAGCAATTTTTCAGCAACGTGCAGTATTCCAGCTGTTCAAAGGTGCACCGTATTGAATACACTTTCCTTACGTAAGTTTAGTTGGACTTTAAAATTTATAACTCCTTCTAGAGGCTTCCTTCACACTTTCTGATAACTTTATATAGATTGTGATAAAGTAAGTTTCAAAATCATAAGTCAAATAATATTTGCTTGCGTGCAGTTTGCATTATCATGCGCATAAAGAGGTCATAATTTTTCATATCACCTCGTCTCTTCGTTTGCATTGTAAAATTAAATTTTGAAATTTAAGTTGCTTTACAATTATCTCCATTTAATCAGTGGAAAAAAACATAATATTTTGGCTTCAAAATTTAACTGCATCAAAATATTTGTCGCATTTCAACTTTCAAAACGGTAAGAGTTAAAATAAAAACGTACGTCGCATGAGAATGTCTTATTTTGCAATTTTTCCAACAAACTGATTAGAAGCATTTGAAAAATGCTACACTGCAATCTATTTCTGCAACCATCTTTAACATTTAAGGAATTCAAAACACTAGAATTTTATGGCTTCTTTATCCTTGCTATACTATATCAATATCGCAGATTTCATAAAGCAGGAAATTCACGAATTCCGCAGAAAAGAACGAAGGCACTTTTCCTTAATATTCAAATGATTGAGAGAGGTGTCGTCAATCGAGTCAGCCGTTATGAATGCAGGAACTGTTCGAGCATTCTCAGAACAGCGTGAATAACGAGGCGGGAATCCAGAGTGCGGTCTATTTCTCGCATCGACCGAGCCGACGCTTTGCCCTTTGAAATATCCGACGAACGAAAATGGCAAAAGCTTTCGGTATTGAACCGAAGCCAAGGAGAACTTGCTCGCATTGCACGAGGTGCAGAGTTGCAAGCGCGCAGAAAACGAGAGGCACAGAGGGAAAAAAGTTTAAATAGCAAAACAACCGGCTCGTACTTTGACTTTGCGAGCTTCGAGTCAAAAAAGTATGACGCTGGAAAATGAACCACGCGACCCTGAAATTCACTCGCAAAGGCAGCGGGACTACTTTTAAAGCCGCGAATAAAAAAAATGATCGATATGATCTGCGGTTGTTCGGCCGCACAATCTAATTTTTTTCGACTCGGGAAAATATTTTTCACGATAGGCGCACATATATGTAGATGAGTGGAAGCTTTATCAATCTAAAGAATAGATTATTTATATCCCTTATCGTCATTAATCACGCGGCAATAAAATTATTTGATAGGGGATATAAATTACCGCGCGTTGTAAATCGTTTTATGTAAATATTTTGATATTTTGCGCAAGTGCAATATTGATCACCCAGCTTGTAATCTTAAAAGAAAAGCCATCGCAAAAATCAAGCGAACACAACAAACAAAACCCCAGCAAAAACACCTTTCCCACTCCTAAAAAACGAAGTGCAAAGCTACTCGAAACGGGCACGCCTCGCATCTCGATCCAGCGCATGAAACGAGCCGCGGCGTCGCCGTCATCGTCGCCCATCCACGATCGCTAATGAGCAATTCCGAGGCTCCGGCGTGCAGCCGCGGGGAGCGAATCGCGCGCGCGCTGCAGAAGCGTGACGCGGAACGCGCGCCGCGAGGAAAACGCATTTTGACAAGTGAGCGCAATTATTGCCCTGCGGTCTCTCTGCGTGCCGCGGTCCCTTATTACGCGCGAGTCGACCAGAAAAAGAAAAGACCCCGACAAAGAGCTTTGTGTTGTATGCCGGCTGGTTTTGCGGCCGAGGTCTTCAATGCAGGTATGCGACTGAGACCTGGAGACGGGGTGGAAATTGCTAAAGTTCCGGCGGTGGAATTAGTAATGCAGTTTCTTTTTTTTTTTTTTTTTGTAAAAGGAAAATGTAATTTTGAAACTTAAAAACACATTTTTACTGATTAATGAAATATCACCGTCCTGAAGAAATGAGCATTTTTTTGTCGCAGTGATGGAATGTAATAAATGGCATCAATTTTTATTAAAAGTCAAACCGTAACTTTTTATTTTTATATCACAGACCTAGTTCGATCTTATAATGATCGATATTCGCTTTTTTCTTCGAATCCACAATTTGCTAAACGTAGAAAATCCGCGACAGCGCGCGGTAACCTTTTTGCCGACTAAATGAAATCGTGCCATAGACGCACTTCGGCCGGTTCGCGAGCCAACGTCGCCAAGATTTAAAAGCAATAAAATCGAGCGAAGAGCATAAAATACGCGTTTGCATTCGATAATTCATAGATCGCGCGTTAAATAATAGCTCGGATAAGAAAATAATCGAGTTCGCTCGAAATAACAAGTTGGAAAAACATTTATTTGCGCCAGAAGTAAACGATGTCGAAAGTGAATGCACTCAAGCGTCAGGTAAACGAGCTTTGAATTTTGCTTGCCGTTAGTTACGGAGCTCCTTGACGTCAGTGGCGATTTTATGGCTTTATTCTCGTACCAGAAAAGAAATACTTCATCTAAAAATCATCTGGCGGATCCAATTTTCCGAATGCCAGAACAATTCGCACTTTAAACAAGTTTACGCCTGTAATTAAGTATTCAACTATTACTATAAGAAGAAACATATCAACCTATACACAGAATTATTTTCAATTTATGCATTCCGCCGTTTATCGCGGCACGTTTTACTTAGTTTCATCCTGCTGGATAGCAATTTTTCTGATTCCTTTAATAATAAGCATTACTAAGCAAAAATTGAATTAAATTACCACTGACTCACAAAAGTGCCTCGTTAAACGTACCCTCCTCGATGATTCAACTCCTATCACCATTACTCAACAATTACGCAGAGCAGTCGTGTTCGTCGGCAAAAAAAAAAAAAAGCCGAAGCTCCTGCGGAAAAAGAGCGATTTGTCAATTAGGTCATCATATAATTCGAGCGGCGCGAAATCGATTAATATTTTCGCGCGACACCTCTCCTCCCGCCGCGCAATAATGAGATACCACGCGTTCAACGCCTCAAACACCACGTACATAATTAAAACGTAACGATCGGCGCAAACATACATATCGATCGCCGCAGATAAGAGCCGCGCGATTTTGCGCTCGCTGCGCCCGACATCCTCCCGCGTTATTGCCGACTGGAATATGGATGCTTGAGATTCCATTACGCGCGCTTATCGATCGGCTCGACGGTTATCCGTCTGAGCGCGTCCCCTCTTTTTGTTGGGCTTTATCGAGGAGTGTATAATGAAATTTTGCGCGCGAAAGTCTCGATGTTTGTTGTAGCGGCTGTGAGACGCCGCGCGACGTGCGTAATCAGAATTTCCCCGAAATTTCGCCGCGATGAGTCTCTTGAAAAATGTACATAAGAGCTGCGGTCTTTCTGCTTAGCGCCTCGACGGAATCCAGAATTAGAGTCTAACCGTTTTCGACTGAGAAGGCATTAATTTTAGAAATAATGTTCTTCGTGTACTTATGGTTGTTATGTATAAGGAAGTTTTCCTTTGTGTTGTTTGACGTTTACAGCAGATAAGAATAGACATCGCTATTGTACACTTGGTGATAAAATATTGGGATCGAATGTGTAATTTATCTACTACACACTTTATAGGTGGATAATATATACTTTTGATAGATAAAAACTTGAATTTGTTCTGTCTTAATACGTCATCGGTGGGTGTGAACGTATTAATTAAAGTTGATTAAAAAAATTATTTTACATTTAGTCTAAATTAAACAACCGTTCGCCTAATCCAAATCTCATTGAAAGAAAGCGTATCGGTTTGATGAAGATAATCCCTTTTCTTCTTATTGTATTCGAAATAATTAAATCATTCTAATAATAGTGATGATCAAATAATTAATAATTAATGTATGTTACAAATAACTTACCGATGGTAAAATCTATGCGAGAACTTATAGATATAAAAATTACGGAAGGTTTGTCACTTTTTACATCCACGCGCCGAGATTGCTTCACAACGAATATTGTATAAATTTTACGTTGATCCTTTTCTCAATTGGTTATGCATTTGCTCACAGGGAAAAGTACGAAGCGATTATCGTCATTTATAAAAAAAAAATTTTCCACGCTGACAAAGAATTACCCTGGGGCCAATAACTAATTCTCGGAAAAACAGCAATTATTATCAATGCCTTTAATGCACTGCCAGCTAACGATCAAATTGCAGCCGCACGAGCGTTAACTAACCAAATTACAACAAAACTCTTCGCAATCTCAAAACTGCCAATCATCTTATTTGCCGAAGCAAAGCAACCGGCATTAAAATTAAAAACCCACCATTACCATTTCGACGAGCAAACTCCCAGAAAACTGCTGAAAACAAAAACCATCCCCCCCCGCCGTCGACCGCCCCCGCGTCCGATCGCTTTCGCCCGCCGCCGACTGACGCAGGCCGTGCGTTACGAAAGCGGCTCGCCGCGGCGCGAATTATACGCTCGGGGGCCGGAAAGCGCTCGGGGAAGAGACGCCGACGACGTCTTGGCGCGGACACGGTCAACGTGCCCGAGCGCACGCGCCCGAGCCCGGGGTCTACGTGTGCGGAGTCACGTCTTCGCGGCCGCATTGCACCGCGTCCCTACGGCCGGAGGGAGAGAGATAGAGAGAGAGAGAGAGAGAGAGAGGGACACACCCCCTTTTATGACGCTGCCCGCTTGCGCGAGGAGCGTGTGCGAGTAATCGCTAATCGACGGGGATTTCGGCGAAGGTAGCGTAGTGCCGATCGCGCTGTGCGAGAGTTTCCGAGGGGGGCGGGAAGCAAGTTTCGTTGGCGGGTTGTTGGGTAAAAATAACGATTGCGATCGGATGGAAATGCGAATGCGTATGGCAAAATGTACAGATAATCGGATACTGCACCTATGGTGATGTATGATAATTAAATTCTCAATCGACGGCGAACCTCGGCAGAAGCGCGTACACCTGTACTACAGTCTAAACTAATATGTACTCAATGAAATTTTCCCGCAAGTCCATGAAAATAAAATTATCTTTGGTCTAAGACAACAGAGATTAAATTTATCTGCGAAAAGTCAATATAGCGTTTTGCGCACAGTTAGCATTCCAAAAAAAGGGATTATACTTTGTAATTTTTTTTTTAAGGAGCTTTTTATTGTTCGTTAATCGGTTAAAAACAGTTAAACTGACATCCGCGACAAAAGCCGCTTTTCAAACTAGAACAATAAGAACCTACGATCGGGAAACAAAGAAAAACTCTCCGCGGGAACAAAGCAGCAATATTTTACCCGGGCATATTCATAGCCGCGCAAAGTAACTCCGCTCCGGCGAAGCTAAACCGCCGCTGTCAATAAGAAGTCCGACAGCACAAAGCCCAGGACAAGCCCGACAATAGAACCATTAATTCCCAACCCCGATACCGCGGACTCGACGCGGCGAAACTCGCCGCGGCCGTTCTCCAATGCGTGCGAGATATAGCCGCGCCGCGAGAAGCCGATACACCGACCGGTCCATTGACGTAATTAGGAGATCGAGTTTCGCGAGATAAAAAAGGAGAGAGAAAAAAAAGGCGGCCACCACAGGCGGGGAGGAACCGCTGGCCTATACACAGCGCGAGTTTTTGCACCTGGCACCGGCGAGTCTGCGAGCCGAGAGGCAGCGACTCATTATCGATTGTTTATGGGTATTTAATTTATAAAACTGGTCGCTTCGTTCATTCCCTCCGCGCGCGAGAGGCATAATTTATCCGAGCGGAACGTTAAATCATCGCGCGGCGGACAAAGGAGCCCGAAAGGATATGCCAGTCCTTTGAGAGAGAGAGAGAGGAGGCTCTTGCCGACGCTCGATTAATGTCGATATAGCGACATTATTAGTTTTCGATTTTTTCGCTGATTTTAATTTTCGATAAAAAAACTGGCTCGGTCGAGGACGCCTAACTGTTTTCGGAATCTGTTCGCGGAGCTTTGGAAGCAGCAGTTCGAGGACTTCCGCTGTTGTATACCTCCATTTTCGAGGACTCGCATATAACTGCAGAAGTAAATTAGTCGCGCGACGTAAAGTGCTAAGATCCACAAGCCGTTTGCCCCGTTAATGTATTTTTGCACAGAATAATGAAGTATATGCGACGTCGCGCTCGCAGGTATATGAAATCTTGGTAATTACAAATGAAATCTCAAAATTATCATTTGAAATTAGCTGCATATTACGTTAGTCCAACGACTTATCCAAGCTTTTTCCTCGACGGAAATATCTGCATAAATTATCCAACATTGAGTAACAAGGAAAAATTGCTACTTTTCAACCCAATCCTCCTGCTCGACCTTTTCTTTCGCGGCGACACTTTACCTCCCACGAAACTCGAAGCGCAAAAGCAAAGCCGCGCACGCGAGAATTATCCCGAGCGTAATAACAGCGCGCGACTCGGAGCGTCTCCTCCGCGCAGAAAAACAAAAAGGAGCGACCGCGTTTCGTCATTCGCTCTCTGACGCAAAAGCCCTCGACGAAGCCACCCGAGCCACACTTCGTGGGCGTGATGCAAATTCCACGCTCCGAGGATCGATCGCAATTACATACGCCTCCGCAAGTACGAACTGACACCCTCCTCGCGACGGCGAGGAGGAATACACGAATATCCTCCGTCTCCCGGTCCGCCGTTCGCGCGGACGGCCAGGGAGAAAGAGCGGAGAGATAAGGGAGCCGGCGGCGATTGCCAGCTTTCGGAATTCGCGACGTATGGAGTTTCGGCCGTGTGCTTTTTCGCGATGTGGATCCGCGGGAGCACGAGCTGAGCTCGAGAATTCGAGCGCGCGGCGATTGGGAAGAAAAGTGGTCCGACGGCGGGACCCGATTGACGTTGTGCCGAGTCTGCTGTTATTGCGATTAGGGAAGTAGGTTAAGCCGTTCATTTGACGTTTAACGTCTGGAGTGGGTGTACGATCTATAAACAAGTTTCGTCGCCGCGGCGAGTACATATTTTGATTGAACGATAGTAGCTTTGGTGTTTTTTTGCGCGGTAATGAGCGGGTAAGTAGGTCAAGCTTTGTGTTTATTTAATTGCTGTTAAGGTGATCTGTGAAATGTGAACAATAGATGGAAACTATCAAAACGGGCTTATCTAATGCCTCGTGTCGTTATTATGAAAAACTTGATAATCTATTACGTACGGCACTGCGATAATATTTAAAAGCTGGGTGCTTTACCAAAATTGATAAAATTTTATCGTAATTCCCAGCGGTGTGAACAATATTAATTTGTATTCAGTTTAGATATTAAACAGGCGACACTTTATTTTTAAGGAGAAATCACAATTTTAACGAAGAGGAGCTGGGATAAAAGTCTGCTTTCGTTTAAAACTGATTCATCCTTAATTATTTATAAACCACAAAGCATATTCGGCAAATAAAAATTCTAAAGACCATTCATAAGTAATGTTGACAATTTCTGTCCAGTCAAATGAGATCGCACTCGAAAATAGCAAACGAGCCTCCTCGTCAAACTGCATCTCTCACAGAGTTGCATTACATTCTGTTGCAGCGAAACTTGTTGGTTCAACCGCGTCGCGCCACTTTATTATATTCAACTAGACTCGTGTTTCACCGCCGCCAAAACAAAAACAAGCTCGTCTGCTTTCTACAATGTCCAATTGTTGATCGGCCGTCAAAAAAATGGGCGTAGAACTCTCGTTTATCCGACGCGCCAAACAGTCTAGAACGAATATTCGGGCCGTGCTCTCGACTGCCAGGAATCGCCGCTCCAATCGTGCACAGAAATCAAGCGACCCGTGAATTGAAAATAAATCGGCGCGCGGTTCTGGCGTGTAGCCAAAGTGCAGGGTACCTATATATTGGCTCCGCTTCTGGGCGAAGCACAAAGCCGTTTGCGTATTATTGTATTACCGGCCCGAGAAACGATTGTTGAGGCGGTTCGGGAAATTTTAATTTCACTCGGAGGATGAAAATTATTTGGGGGCGAGGCTCGAAAATAAAATTCTTGCACTATGTGCGCATTTCGTTTTTCTTGGAAGGAACGAGTATTTTCGGTGGATGCTTCATCCCCCAGCTTTTTACTTGCAAAATAAGCAATCGCCAGGCAAAACAAACGATATCCGTGAATCAGTGCTGGTTCTTTCATGTAGGTTTTGGTTTCATTTTTAGAAGATTCGTATAAGGATTAGCAATTATTCCATTTTATTTCTTCGAGTTAGAAAAGCTAATTCATTATTAAAAGAGCTTTCGGTTATAAACCGTATTGCGTAAGACTTTTCTATATCTATTTCTTAATTCAACTGCGGTGTAAGGACAATTATCGACAAATTTTATCAATTTGCAGATATCGAATTCCTCAAGGTTGATATAAGAGATTTAACGAGTTTGTTGTTAGAACTGCGTACGAGTTTGAAAGATATTTAGCCAATTCATCTTCAGTCACCTAAAGTATAAAGTCAAGTATAAATATTTGCATTGCACTAAAATATATTTATTTTATAAACTTACAGTAACGTTAGGTATTTTTATAACGAATATCATATGATTTTCAACATCTGCATTTATATATATATTACAAATGGATACCATAATTGCTTGTAAAACAGTTGGATGATTTGTCAGAACCTTTTTAAAAATATAATAGTATCCCTTACATTAAAATGCATTGCGATATGGTAGTCGTTCGTGGCGTGATTAACCAGCCATTATTCGATCATTGTTTAGCCAAAATTGGACCATTATTATTCAGTCATTATTAGATCAGTATTTAGCCAATATTAAACCATTATTCGGGCAATATTACACCGAACAACCTCCTGGCGCTTCATCTTCTCCGGATACATAATACTTTAAATTGCAGCATCGGTTTCGTTTCATTTGCAATCATACCTTACGATTTCTTGAATGACAAAAAACACAATATTGCGACTAATTTAGCTGCAAATCTTACATTTTGTAAAATTCTTAGAATCCATTTTTATCAGTTCAATTTTTAGTAAATTACGTATAATAGATGCAAAACAAGCAATCCAGATATTTCTTTATGATTAAATGTTCGTTAATGCAGCCTTTAAAAAAACTAATTCTCGATGCATTTCGTAAATCTATTAAAGCACGCTGCAATTTTAAATTTAAAAGGTTTGATAGAAAGCAATAAATATGTATCTTGGTTAAGTAAAAATGAAGTGCGTCACTGAATAATTAAATTTTTTAAGGTGTTGTAATTAAGAAAACTTTTAATCCCCGCTGAAAAACTACATCCATTTAAAATTGAGTGGGAGGCATAAAATGCTTGAGTGCATTAATTAATTTGCATGAAAAAGCTAGCGCACTTGTATTTTAAACTTGCATGAGCTTTTAGCGAAGCGGTTGAATTATCAAGTGCTTCGCTCTAGAAATTTAATAATTATATAACAAAGTTAACTTTAAAAATACTAATAACAAACCATTTTTCAAAGTGATTTCAAAAATTCTCGCAAATTCGAATCTATGTATTACTCGAAAATATCTACCAATAATATAATCGAGGTAACGATATCGCAAATAGCTTTTAAGAAAAAGCGTAGAATTTCTCACAGCGGAGGCTTAATAATAAATCTCCGTTTTTCCCAGCTTATCGTTTGGCGTCACTCCGGAAATCGTTTCCAGAATTTCTTCGAGCAAACAATAAGCACTTAATTATTTTTCTCCAAAAAATCCTCTCCAGGGATTTTACGCCACAAATCACGCGCACGGCCATTCCCTATGAAACACCGGCCTTGGCTCGCTCCACGCATCAAAACTGACCTAACCCACTTCTCGAAACGGCAAAATAAGCCTCTCGCAAAACACCCGAAGCAAAACACGAGTTACTCAATCCCGTCTACCCGCAGAGTTATATGTTTCGACTGCCTCTCTGTTTTTTCTTCCCTTTTTTTTTACTCAAGACGGTCGATCGGCATCTCGGCGCTGATTCGTCGGGCCGAACCTTTTATCCTTTTTTCCGGACAGTAGACGCAGATACAAATGCGAGCGCCCGATAGAGATTTTCTCATTGTCTAACGGCACGCGCGAGTGAACGGCGGGCGCGAACACCACGTGACGAGCTTTTTTTTCGCACGTGCTGCTGCGCCGAGCGGAGAAGTGAATGAGAGATCGTAGCGGGTTTTTGATCCGGACACGAAGATTCTTGCTTTCCCCCGCTTAATGTGTATGTACGTAGGCTTGACTCAGCGGGATCTTGTTCTATTGACTGGTGGAAGTTTGGGTTTACGGTGGAATGATTCGGTGAATTTCTCTCGGTGCGTACGGGGGATTTTTCGGACGTGTACTGCGCAGTTTTCGTTTTCAGATGATTGTGGCCGGGAAATGTAGCTGGGTTTTTGTGCGATTTATGTATGGTTTTCGAAGAATCTGTCAGCATACTGCCAAAACGGTATCCTTGAGTGAAATGTATTCCGTAAGTCTGCAATTTGTGAATTGCTTTGAATAATAAATTATCACCTCTTCGACTCCTCGAAGTTAATAATTGTTTAATATTCCACGCAAGAGATATAATACTGAATTATTTTTTAATTAACATTTGATTCATAATAACATTATCTGCTTCATGAAGTCACGCTGTTATTTCTCGTAATAATCCGGGACTTTAAATTTTCCACACAAAACATAACAAATATCAAAACGCAAAAATTGTGTTTACAAATTCCAAGGTACATTTCATAATTTCTAAAAGGTAAAAATATTGACTCATTAAAAAAAAAAAAGAAAAGAAAACAGAAATTCCAAAACTAATGACGCGCAGCCGCGTCCATTACATTTCTCCCAGCTTTATGTATACCAAATGGAATTTTCAAAAAATTAAATAAACAATTCGAAAAGCGCACGCAGCCTCAAAGAACGCATTCATATATATAAATTACGCTAAGAGTATCCTCCCAGACGCTGTTTGCACATTTCCAGGTCCCCGCGGCGAGTCGCGAAAACTCGCGACCGCCGGCATTACAATAATAAAAGAGCGCCGTTAGACGGCGATAAGGCTGCCGCGCGCGAGCTGCACCGCGCGGTAAAAAGCCGGGAGACGATCGTTATTACGCGCGCACTGGCATTGCTCTCGATTTCGTACCCGAGCGCTAATTGGCGTGTCGTCGTGTGCGCAAGTGACAGCCTCCTCCTCCTCCCACTCTCGTTGCGCAATGGGGCCCCGAGAGATGGATTTGGTAAGGAGGATCGCGCGGCGTGGGTGTGGAGTCGTCGCGCGTAATCGAAACTAACGGAAGCGTCGCGGCTATAGGCTCTCGGCGTACGTCGCAGATCTTTATTAATCGCGCGCGCTCGTTATTATCGCGTTGGCGCGATTTACTTTTTGTTATTTTTTTTCTTCGCGAGAAAGAACTGGAGTAATTGATCGGTATCGCGTTACCTCTAAACGACGCTGCAAAGTCGGGGAAATAAACTTAACGGCGAGTGTATAATCGCGAGTAAACCCCGGTGGTAATCGCGGAATCGCGGCGGTAAAATGTGGGTAAGCAGCTTTCTAAGCGAATTTTGCATGAGCCTGCGAGCGGCGAGATCGTTTATTTTCGGCTTATGCAACTACGACCGCCGCGCGGAACTCGTCGGGCTCCGAGGAAAATTATTTCGATATTGCCGCTGAATCGCCGAGCTTTGGGCGCTGGGAATTTAATTGGACTTTCTAAGCGGGCAGTTGGCGCGTCGCTGGGAATTTAGTTTTTTCTCTCTTATTTTTCGATTACCGTGTCGTAAACCTTAGACTTAACGCTGCGTTTAAAGCATGGTTATTGCGTGCTTTGCAAATTCTTAAAGCGCGTAATTACACCTATTCGAAGCGATTTCACGTTAGTTATGTGGGAAGGACGCAGAGACTTTAATTCAGAGTAGTAATCAACTTATTAAATTCTTTACGCTGTACTTTCAACAAAGAAAATTAAAAACATTGACTTTGAAACTCTGCTTTTCGTATACTGATTTTTTACGGTAGCTTTTACATTGGTTGATAACTAGCTGAGAATGAAAATAAGTGCTTCGATCGTAAAAAATGTCTAATCACGGATAATACACGTGTTACTACATACATAAAACGTGTAAGAGTAAGTAATCGATAATTGAAGGCCAAATAACTTATTACAATATAGTAAATAAAAAGTAAATCTTGCTTTTTTTCACAATCTACTGTACTAAAAATAGAGGCGAGAAAATCGATATATAATAACAGGACTTAATTAAAACGCAGGAAAGTTATAAAATGTTGGTAATTTATTGCTGCAAAACTAGTTCTGTAAAAACTCGTTGCAGTTCAAAGTTTCCTAAAAATAAACCCCGCCAATTTTAATACTTATATAATAAAGTATTGCAAATACTGTTATTTAAATTCTTAAAATTTTCATAAAACATGCTAATATCCACTGAAAGCCAATTGAAATATTAATTTTACATTTCCATTCTGATTGCACATACGTGAGAACAACTTTTAGAGATACCTAGTTATCGATCTATTCATTAATTATTAGTATCTTTGTAATGCAACTCTATTATAATGAGCTTTTACAAAGCCTTCATTTTCGTATGTAATAAAGCAAACCAAACGCATTGATGGGTTATTTTTAACTTCATTATTTAATGAATGCCTCATAGAAATCATCGAACATAGTGGTATCACTATGACGTCAAGCCCAAGTTCGATAGAACCTCGATAAACGCTTTCGTCCTATATTAGTAAGACAAGAGCTCGTATTTCTAATGACTGTTAAATTGAAAATGAAAAAAATCCACGTTTCAGGCATTTATTTCTTATGACGTGACGAAGAAATATATCCTGGCGGAAATGAATGCTTTATTCTTCCTTACTTCGACTGGCAAAGTTTCGTAATATGCAATTAAAATTGCCCAAAGCGTCGCAGTCTTATTTAGTTTGATAAAATTTTCGTCAGCATCTGCCAATCTCTTAAACGCGCGACGTCACCGAAGCAACGCTCTCGAGTTTACAAAACTCAGCCGTCAACAAAAGCCTAATCACGACGTTGCATTACAATTGAACAAAATGCAAACCGCGCAAATAAGCCAAACTCGCGGTGGCGCGCCAACTGTCACAATCGTCTCCCCAAGCGACAAATCTCGCTTCTTAGGGCAAGCAACAAACGCCGCACTCGAGATCAGCCCAAAGCTCAAAGTCCCTCCTCTCTCTTAGCTGCTCCTTCGCCTCGTCTCTGCCCTTATCAACTCTCTTCCTTCTCTGGGTGCAGCGTTCTACTCTCGCGCATCGCGTCTCTCGCGGCGCTGCTCGGCGCTGCGACGGCGCGTGGAAGGGATAGAGAGCGAGGGAGAGAGAGAGAGAGAGTGAGCGCCGGCCGCGCTTAGCGAGGCAATAAAAGAAGGTAAGAGCTGGCGGGGAGGCTCAGTGTACCGTTCGATACCAGGACAGAGCGCATCGTGTGTCCGGCGCTCCTGCCTTTTTTATTTCCTTCATTCTGCGAGAGCCTGCGTAAATAAAGCCCACGCAAGCGCGGAGCGAAACTATGAGCGCGCGAGTAGTGTGAGATTATACAGTGTGCCGAGAGGGATATACGTAATATCACCAGTGTCCAGGCTGATATACATCGGCTGCGAGAGAGAGAGAGAGAACGCAGGAGGCCCCGCGTCTCGTATAGACGAACGAGCGAGAATGTCCAGTAGCGTGTGTCACGCTCCTCTGCCTGCCAGGATGGAAGCCTTCACCACGAGGATCTGCCTTAGGGCCGTCGACCAGTACGAGCGACTGCTCCAGTCGCACTTTAACAAGGTAAGAATACAATATCTGCTTCGAGCCGCGCCGCGTCGGGTGTTCGATATAAAGGGTGTGGGTCGAGGAGAGGCGGCTGGTCAAGGATTCCCGCGAGAGAGCTGCCTCGCTTCTGTAAATATTGCGCAACTGCCTGCAGTCGACGGCGACTCTCATCTCCGCTCTCGAGCGGACTCTTCGCGCTCTGTACCCCAGCTGCAAGCCTGCACGTGCGTCGACTCGAGAGCCCTATTTTTTAACAGCGTCTGGCACGAAGGGTAGAGACCGGCGTAAAGACGTAGTAACGCGCGGCGTCGCGACGCTCGTTTCCTTTCCTCGGCGCGTGTGCTCATTGATTTTTGGCCGCCTTTGCGCGCGCGCCAGCCAAAGAGGCAACGCGAGCAAACCGGGCCGCGACGACAGCAGTCGCGAGACCGCCTGACCGCGCGCCGAGACGCGCACACGTTTCTCCGCATTTGTTGTCGGCTGCACGCGCGATTGTTAACACATGAGACTTTTTCGCCGCCGAGCCTCGAGACTGCAGGTATTTCTGGCTTACGCCGGGGAGGCGGGACTGAGTAAACGTTAACGAGTGCTGTTTGCTTTGCTTAATGTAAAATCCCCGCCGCTTACTCTCTCACTCTCCCGTTTATACTTTGCTCTCCGTCGCAAATTGAGGAGAGCTGCGTCTGCTTTTACTCCCGAAGAATCGAGCCTCCGTCCGAACTTTCTAAACAATCCGAGTATCTCCCCGAGCTTCGAAATCGCGGCGAGAAAAGGCCCGGATTTCAAAATCAGTTTCGTCCTCGCGCCGCTCCAGCACACCTGCCTCTTTAACTGCACGGCTCGTGCGTCAGTGCGTCGCCCGCGCGAGAAAGTTGTAAGCGGCGCGAGGACAACGCCCCGAGAAGAAGAGGAGGCAAGCCACAGCTGCGCTTCTAAAACTCTCGAGAATCGCCGGGCCGTCGATTGTATCTGCGCGCGACGCGGTGACGCGCTCCTCTCGCTTCCAATATACGCTTTACCCGCGCCAAAGGCCGTCTCTTTCTAAGCAGGAAAGCTTTCAACTGCCGAGAGAGGCTCCGATCGTTATCTGGACGGCGGCCGATTGGGTATAGCGGTGCTTTATCGCGAGAGATACGCGCTCGAGATAAGGGGGAAGGAAGGAATTCTGTGTCGGCCTTACCACGGAGTAAATCACTACGGGACTGGAAATTCTCGGCGCAGAAGCTCGAAAGCAGCCGTTGTATACTTAGCAGCTTAGCTCGACCGAGCGCATAATAAATTACTCCTTTCGTCGAGCGAAATTCGCCGACGCATCCGGCGATTTACCACCGCGACCTCGCGGAGCTTGAAAATTTCGAGCAGCCCCCGACGTTTATTACGATCATTGGCGCCGCGCACGAGATTTACACCCCGGGCGGCGAATTACGCGGGAGGCCCGAAAAATTATAAAATTAAGAGCGGCTCGCGCGCAGCGCCGCCGCCTCGGAAACAAGATCGAAAGCAGAGGCTATAAATTATTCGCAAGCACCCACTTGCAGACTCGGGCGGAGCTTTCAATTACGCAGGCAGTTTACCGCACAGATGCGGCCCAATTTCCGACGTCGTTCCTTTCCGCCTCTATGCAGCTCTATTCGACGATGCAAAACCGTAGAACGACACGCAAATACGTAGAAGCGCCGCTAAGGCGAAGAGCTTTGAATTTCGATAGCGGCCGCCGAAAACAAGTTCTTAAAATTCCGCCGACTAGTTTTTCCTCCCGACTTTATAATATATCCCCCCCGATTCGTTCCGCCGCGAAAGAAGAGGCTTTGGATAATAAATGCGCGTTTCTAGAACACCGAGAGGCTGATGATTACTGGTGACGCAAAGCGCAGCAAAACATTCGTTGCGCATTCGCTTTATCAATGGGGAATTGGGGCAGCGCGCTAACTTTTTAAGCCTACTTCGTACTATAGCCATCAATAAAGCTCTCGCTCCACTTTGCCGGCACTTTTTCATTAATGACATTATATACCAGACGAACCTCTCTCTCTCTCTCTCTCTCTCTCCCATTGCTTTGCATTATCGTGTTTCGCTCGTTATCGTTTCTATAAATAAACCGAGCCCGCGGAAAGTTTGAGTATAAAATATAAACTCTATGTCCCCGGAATCGCAATTTTTTTTTTTTCAAAACTATACGAGCCTCGTCTCTCGAACGGGGAAACATTCCACTCGAATCCCCAAAACAGGAGTATATCCTCCTCCGCCGAGGCGTCGACCTAATCCAAAGATCACCGACACCGAGACTGGATATTCGACGACCGCGTCAGCGATTAAATTTACCCGAGCCGCGGGTCTTTCTCCGAAAAATCGCTTCGGGGCGGGGGGGCGGTTTGACGAACGTTTTAATGCCCTATTGTAAGCTTGTTTGTCAATATAACCGCTCTATTTTTAGCCGAACAATGAGAATCGAATTACGCCGAGAGGTGACTCACACTGCTCCGCACCGATTTCTTTTTCTCTTCTATTTCAGCGCGCCTCGCGATTTCCAATATAATAGTTCGCGGTGCGTTCGACGCGCGATTTTCTCTCTCTCTCTCTCCCTCCGCGGCGCGCGCGTGCCTGCTTCGCTATATCCGGTGGCAACATCCGGCGACGGCCGGGACACGGCGCGCAAAGAAGCCGGCGGCGCACGGCGCGACTTTCTCAATGGCGCGGGTATATGCCTTGCGCTCCTGCACATTGTTTGGTCGTTGAACTCGAGAGCCGAGATGGTTGATAAAATCTCTATCTCCCTCGTGCGACCGACCTCGCATTTGCAATCGATGAGACATTCGCCGCTCGGATTGGCGCATTTTCCGTTCGTCGATGCAGAGTTCGGAGTTTCGATCGGTTGCGTCGCGATCCGCTTCCAATCGAATGAAAAAAGTGGCACGCCACGCAGCCCCGTCTCCGGGATCTCGGCGATTTTTTTTTTTTTTGGAGGCTCGAAACGCTCAGCCGCGGCACAGCTCATTTGAATAGAAAAGCAATCGGTCCGTCGCGCGGGAAAAGAAGCGCTCGCGACTGCCGCGACTTTGGCACGCTCTTCCGCCTCTCGCTTATCAATTCTGGCTCAAAGTTCGCCTTCGTAACCTCTATCCGCACTCGGCGGCGAGAGTATACAAATATAGAGAAAGGAATTTGCGCTCGGAGTCATTATCGCGAAAACCGTTATGCA
The DNA here is from genome assembly GCA_900474335.1 of Ormyrus nitidulus. Lineage (NCBI taxonomy): Eukaryota > Metazoa > Arthropoda > Insecta > Hymenoptera > Ormyridae > Ormyrus > Ormyrus nitidulus. The sequence goes on along the minus strand of UCOL01000214.1, from coordinate 8,836 downwards.
ACCCGACAGTTATAGAAATACAATCGAAAATTTAGTAGGAGAGAGCGCTTATCGATTAATCCAGCGTGATTAATTGCCCCGAGAGCGCAGGAAAATTTCTGCCGCTGACGTAAGACAGAGCGAGAGAGAGGGGCGATAAAGCTCTCGATCAATTTCTGAAATGTTAATAGCCTCCTTTTTCTCATTAAACTAATCCGGCCGAGTGCTTTCGAGGCGATAACGGCCCGGCTCGCGGGCACGCGGATTCAGTCGAGATAGACGAGGCGGTGTGTGTGTTCGCCGCGGGAATGTTAATACCACCCCGCCTTCTCTCGAGGGCGAATGTCGATCGAGAGGCTGCGTATAGTAATTATGAATCTCGTGTATCTCAACATCGGAGCTTGAATGCAAATCCCCACAATTGTCGCGTACCATTAATTTTGCTCGGATATGCTGAAGTTTATATGTGCCCGCCTCTCCTGCCGCGCGGCAATTATAAAAGCTCGATAGTTTCGAGCGCGGAATCGTTAACGATTTCATTTCAATGATTAATTTCGCTTAGCCTTTGTGCGAGATAGCTAATGGCTTGGCTTTTGGATCATTATAATTAGCGGGGATTGCGCGTTTCGTAAGTTGTATCGTAAAACGTTCCCGACCGCGAGTAATTAATGAACAAAGGTGTACGGGATAATTACACGCTGCAGAGGTGATTTAAATTATTTATAACGCGAGAGACGCGCGAGCGCAAGTCGAGCGAGCCTTAAACTTGTCCGTTGACCCCCACCGCTTTCGAGCGCTTGCAAGTTTTTTTTTTTGCGACTATTAAATCAAAAAATTGTGCGGTAACGAAAGTAACAGCTGGTTACGAAATCCGGGCGAAATTGCCGCGATCGTGACGCGCGCCGCCGCTCGGAAACGTGAATGAATATTTTTCTGGCAGGTTCGACCAAAAATTTAAATGACAAATCGTCCGTTAAGGCAAACACGATTTATGCATTTAGACTCGAATCGTCGAATATTGACTCAACAATTTGTTGAATGATACATACATTTGAATAATCATCCACGTTACACCGAATAAACGATGTATTTAAAACCAGAAACGAAATTAGCCCAAATCGTGGCCGAGTCGCGTGAAATATGAAGCATCGCTCCAAGGACGTCCGCCGTCGAACTTTGCCGCAGATAAACCCCAAGCTATTAATAGTTCCAAACAAACAAAACCAACGAGAGCGCACCCGAAGCCGAGCGCGAACCATATCGACTTTCTAAGACCTTTCCCTCCGACCTCGAGGGACGATCCGCCGAAATATAAAGGCCCCGGCGAGGTCAGCCGAGTAGAGATCCTCGACGAATATAGCTCTCACGGGCCGCAAAGTCGAACGATCACCTACTTTTGTCCCGAGAGCGCGCGAGCGAGAGAGAGAGAGAGAGAGCAGCTCTCGCGCTGCATAGGAAATGACGTCGGCGCCGACACACTTTGAGGTGAGCGGCACGAGAGCGCGGCGAACCTGTTAAACGGCGACGCGGACGCAAGACGCGGTGAGCGAACCACTACGAATTCCGAAGAGAGAGACGCACGCCGCGATCTCTGCCCATTCATCTTCGACGCTCCATTGATTATAATATGCCGGGGGGGATTGGGAAAGCGGACGTCTTTTCCGGATTGCAGGAGCTTTTTTCTTTTGGGACTGTCGAGAGAGCTTCGCTGGTGATTGCGCGGCTTGCGCGGGAGGGAAGGCATTGTTACCTAATCGTTTTGTTGGCGAATTCAATTTTTAGTATTTTGAAATCACAATTCGCGTATCGGCCGGCTTCGGTAATGAGTCGAGATAAAAATTATCTTTATGTGATTTTTCGAATTTATTTATAAATTATTCATTAAACACCTTAGTTATCATCTTTATAAAGTATTTACGAAGCTTAAACCGGTGGATAATTTGAAAATTAAATTTAGCTTGTAAATCAGCTGTGAGCCGAAGACGTCATTTAATAAAAATAATATTAATTTATTTGCGATTCTCTCGATATTTTTCAGCGCTAAAAAGCTAAATTTTCACGAGAAAACATACCTTTTTATCTTGAGTTGCGTAATGAATCTTGGCAGAAGAAAAAAAGACTTTTTTCCCTCTCAAAGATTTTCTTTCACGTTTTTTTAATCGGTAAACTGTCAATTAATTTCCTTGTTGACATTATTTTCCTGTATTAAGCAATTAAACTAACCTGAAATAATTCAACGAGCACATAAAGTCAAAACGCCCATAAATAAAGCCTTTTTTCTCGCCGTCAAAAAATCTATAATTTATACCTTTCAAATTCCACGCGCAACTTTATAGTGTACGTATAAAAAAAAAAAAAGAAGAGGAGCGAACCAGTAAAACTACTGGATCAATTATTTGTCGTGAGAAAGATCGAAGCGGAGATATTCACGTGTCAGTGTAACTGGTCCAACAAAAATCAGCCACAAACTAGCGACAGACCCTCTCGGAAGGAGCCTCTCTCGCGAATCGAGAAAATAACACAAAAAGAAGATGGCCGTTCAGTTGTACAAGGACAGTTTGTTTTTATCAAAAACTAGTTTTATTATACGCTGCGCGTTTCCGTGAAGGCTCTCTTGAATGGACGTAACTCTCGGCTTCTTATCGATACCTCATATACACTGAAATGAAACCTCGGCAAATCGCTTTGCAACACTTTCTATTACGATTGGAATGCACTTTTTCGCCTCCCAAGAAGCTATACGAGCGCGGCTAAAACTAACAGCGCTTCTGAGAATCGCGCAAGCTGCACCGAGAGTAGTTCGTATAGATACCCATCGGCGGTTATCTCTCTCGGCTGCAAAAATGTATACGCCAAGCAGAAACAGACCAGCGTTCGATGGGGAGCTTCGCGGCAGCGATAAAACTAATTGAAACACGCGATCGCCATTCCAAGCGACTGATTAGCTATTTTTACTTTCGTCAAACAGAACCACTCCAGTCGGGGATATGTAAAGCAGAGTCGCCTCAGCTTATACATACTCGAGCCCATCTCTCTCTCGAGCCATTTTCCAAAGTCTCAATTAATCGGAGGAAAGGCTGGATTTATATTTGTAATTTCTAAACAAACACTCGCCCGCCGGCATGCAAATATTGACACAGATTCCGCGTCGACGCCTGCGCCTTTTTACCAGCGATCGCACTTTCTACCGGAGCGAAACACACACACAGCGGTGCCCGGTGTAGTGCGAATAATAATCGCCCGATTTGCGTCATCGGGGAAAAAAAAGAGAACTCCTTCGCCGGGAAGATATAAAGTCGCCGGTCGGCGAGTTACGATTTCAATTACGGAGAGCTTCTTGCAAGCTTTCCAGCTTAGCGGCACCTTCCACCACCGCTTTACGTAACGAGAAAGAGGGAATCTCTTCGAAAAAAAAAAAAAAAAAAAAAATAGCCCCGCTTTCTCGATGAATAAACGTTCGCTCGTCGACTGGCGTCGATATTGACCTCCCGGCGAGACCTCGCTCTTAGGATCGACGATCGCCTCGAAAGAAAAACAGCTCGATCGCGCGCGAGCTTTCGGTGCAGAAGCACTCCCGCGATCGCCGAGTCGTGCGAACGAAGCGACGGCGTGCGCTTCCCTCTCGTCATTAAGTAAACGGGGACGTTGTTGACGCCGCGATCGCCGCTTAGCATAAATCGTACGATCGGACGCGCATTTTTCACCGAGCGATAGAGCGAGATTGTTGAACCGCGCCGCCGATAGATTATTGCACTTGCTCTCTCTCGCGTGTTTGTAAATATACTTGTTGGCGGATGCGGCTCGGAGCGCGGTCGTGTTATATAATTAGACGCACTTCAAACGCGCTTTTTGATGATTGGCTTTCAATTAGTAAATCGTCTTAACGGATGTTTCGGTAAACAAGCGATTAGGCGGAATAATACGATGAAAATCCTCCGATCCAGATCTTATAATTATCGCAGCCGCAAGTACTCTTATCACGTACACACGGAACGTCCTCCCAGGCGCCTTTGCAACGGTTTCTAACGAGGCGAAAATAGTTAACGAGCCTGGAAATTTCACTAAACGAGCCACTTAACAATTGAATTACCATATAAGCGCGCGGCGCGCACGAGACCGCGCAAACGACGACGGCCGTGTCACGCGTCCGCGTCGTAAATCGGCCGTCTCTTTATCGATGCGCGCTCTTTTTTTTTTTTGTCCTCCCCGATCTTTCGATCCGACGGCGCGCAAAAACGGCGCACCTCTCTGGAACAAAGGTGCGCTGCAACATTGTCTCTCTCTCCCGCCTGCATTAGCATGCCTCGAACATTCCATTAAAGCTGCATCATCAATCTTTATCGTAACGTCAGCGCGCTTTTATATAGTCGTATAAAGCGGTCCAGGCGGTATCCGGCGATTTGATTTACGACGACTGCTCATTGCCATATTCGACAATTAGGCGTCGTCCAATATTCAATCAGCCCTCCGAGAATAGACGGTGGCTAATTACGCGCGATCGGAGCGTATGTATCTCGCCGGCAAAGTGAACAAAAAAGAAAAGAGAAGGCAAGTGCGCACGTGGTGGTCAACGTGCGCCTCCCACGCACTCGTTGTCGTCGTCGTCGTCGCTTAATCGGCCGCGGGCATCGTTGTTGACTGCGGCTCGAGTCGATTCTAAACGAGCTTAACTGGCCCCCCGACGACGATGTTTATCGGCCCCCGCGGGGCTGAAGACGGCGGTGCAGGCCGAGGCTAAGAGAGCTTTTAGGCAGTACTCGTGTTCTATTTCGGAGCGGTCGTTGAGATGTTTGAGGAAACGCTTGGATTTTTAATTGATGCGCGTGATGCGAAATGGTTTCGGAGGGTTTTCCCAGACGCATTATTCTCTGCTCGGCTGTTACACCTCTTTTTGTGCTCGGGAAGATCTCATTTTAAGCGTTTCGGCAGCGTTATTGAATGAATAATTCATATACGAACGAGGCGAAGCTCGAAGTGTGCTTCGCGCAGTCGAAAAGAAAAATGCAAAAACCGCCTGAGAAAATATTCTTTTCCAGTGTGCCGAGCATACTTCTCTTGTTGACTAACACGCTTAATCAGTTTATTCGAGCCGACACGTTGGCGTTTACGCGCGTGAGCCTCCCGCAACGCAAATATTATCGCGAATAACTCGGCGCTCTTCCAATTAAACGATATAATATATATCGAGGTGAGGACCGCGGGCTCTAATGGCTCGTAAAATTCGTCGTTGCTCCCTGCACGTCGTCGTCGGGAGCGCGGCGTTTTTATCGATGTTTCGGCGAAAGCATCTCGCTCAGCCGATGCCTCCGGAGGTGAAACTTGGAAAACAGTGTCTCAAAATACGCCGACACTTTAACGAGTGCATCTCCTTAGCTTTTTACCGGCTGCCGCATAATTTTCCTTCTGGACTTTCCCAGCCTCTATTATCTCCGCGCCGATATTGGCCACACATTGTTTTCGGAGAGGAAACGCGAAAAGAAGCAGATTTCTCCGCGGGCGGAAAACCAGCCGCGAAAACAAACGGACGTCAGTCGCTCGGCGAGTCGCGCGATCCGCCGACTTTTTGCATTAGACGCGTCGCAGACAATTGGTGCGATATCGCGCGACGACGCGCACATAATCGGACGCGGCGCGCATTATCTTTGCAAATCTAAAAAGAGAGCGGAGGGGACCCGGTGTTCTCGCTCGGTGGCCACGAGAGCCTCCGTGTGCGGCATTATTACAATCTTTCCGGTTTTCGATGGGAAATTCAAATGGAGCCTTCTGCGCACATGCAAAGCAGCGATTATGTGCACGCCTCGGCGAGCGACGAGTTTCCTGCGCGCGCGCCCCGGCCTTTTTTCTCTCGGTCCGAGGAACCGACGAGCCGGGAATTTCCGGTCTCGTCGCGCGTTTTCTTTTCGGAGCGCTGCCCGGGATGAAGGTTATTAGTCGAAATTGGGCCGAGACGGTGACTGCGGCTGCAGCAGGTTTTGGCGAGTCTTACAGATTACGCGGCAATTCGAGACGATATAGATGCGGTTTGCTGCCCTATAATTTTGTTTTCTTCTAGACTTGAATAGTTTTTCTCACATACGATTATTCCAAGGTCCCATTAGAATAACGTATTAAAATCTCGACTAGAATTAATCGCAAAAACGTCCGGTGTTCCCTCCGAAAACCAACTAAACCGGCCGGGAATCGAAGGCTTGTCGGTAAACACCGACCAATCGGGCCGCCAGAAAACCCGGCAACGCCTCTCTTCCGTCTTAAAATACGAAACGCGAAGACCTGCGCATCGGACAATCGGTCGCGTCCTCTCTTCCTCCCCCCCTGCGCGGCGGCGGAATAAATTTATACGGCCGCTTCTAACGCTCGCCTTAAAAAGCCGCGCATTAAGCCGCGCGGCGGCGGTGCGGTCACGATATATCCCCCCCCGGAGCCTCGCACGGAATACCAAATTCGCCGTTTTCCGACCGGCGTCGCGTTGGAGATTCGCGTGACTCGCGGCGCTACGCACGTTGGAGAAACGCTTCCTCCTTCTCGTATATTGTACCCCCCGCCCCCGAAGTCGTACCGTGAATTTTTTCTTTCTTTTTTTTTTGTGTGTAAATTGTTTTTATGAACAGTGGAGGTGGGGGAGAAAAGCAGAGCGGAGCAATAGGAGAAAAACGAAGGAGGAAGAGGCGGCGGCGGCGTGCGCATCCTGTTATCTCGGGATCGGAATTTGCCCGAGAGCCGGCGGCGACATTCCTGAGCGAGTCGCAGTCCCGCGAGACGACGCGCCTCCAAAGTGCGAAACCACGAGGTTAAATGCCCGCTTTAAAAGGCGAGCTCGGATTCCGAGAGGCGCTTAATTGCCTTCGTATATGAAAGCTTTGTACGGCTCGCGGATCGAAATTTCGCTTTTTTTGTTTTTTATACGCTTAGAGCTGCCGCGGGAATGGACGACTTATTTGTATGGAAAATTTTCATTGCATTTTAAGAGATATCTGCGCTTGGTTTCAATTGAAATTCTGGGAAACACTGACTGCAACAGCTGTCCTTAAAAAATCTCTTCTCTTATCCTGCCGGTGATTTTCAACTATCGCGACTCTGTTTTCGGACTCCGATGACTACGCCGCGTTATCTGTTTCCGGCGCGCGACGAGTTTTGTTCAATTTCAAATTTTCAACGCCGAGCTTTCTGGAGCAAAACTTTCCAAAGTGATAATGCACGCGGTTCGGCAGCCGCGGTGCTGTTAACAAAACCTTGATTAATTTGTACTTCGATAACCCAGTCGAAGCAAGCAACAACGCGTATCGGTCAAAGAAATTTGAGGAAATTAAGCGGGTGAACGGACTACGCGAGCGCCGATAAAAAAAGCCGAGCCTTGAAAAGCGGTCTTGCTGTCTTGCAAGTATATGTGTATATATCCGACCGCGAAACTCGTGCGAAACGCTCGGCTCATCGAGCGCAAATAAAAGCAGCGCGTGGAAATTAGTAATAAATAAGCGAACCCTCTCGCATATGCTTAAGACTCCATTATCCAAATAAACCTCGCTCTCATCGCCGCGGATAATCTCTCTCATTACCCGAGCGGCTAAAAAGCGCTCCATCTCCCTTTCAAATCCCGGGCCGGGAAAAAAGCAGGCAATCCTGCGCGCGGCAATTTGTCGCATGAAAATTCAAAAGCACCCGAGAGCCAACCCGCGGCTTTGAAAAAGAAAAAAAAAAAGGAGAGAACTCGCCTCGCAATCGGACATCGGAAGCCCCCCTCTCTCTCTCTCTCTCTCGCTCGGCTTTTTATCGAATCGCTTTTTATCGGGCGAGCGCGCGCGCGCATTGACGCACGCGATCGCTCGCAAAACTCGAATTCCACTCTCCTTTTCTCGCCCCCTCGCCTCCTCTTTATTCGCCTCGGCGATCGCTGCCTTTTTTCTCTCGCTCGGCTCGAGGCACCGTGCCGCAGTATCGCCGCGGCGCGGCTCGCGATCGCCGATTCGGTTCCGTTAAAAAGGAACGGACACTGTGCGCGCTCCAACCATTGTTTATCCTCTCCGCTGTGTCGCTTAAGGTGCTCTCTCCGTGCGATATGACTTTCTGTGCTTAGTGTACGCGGGCACCGATATCGGATGGTGAACTGTGGAAGGAAGCTCGGCACGCATCGGGTAAACAGACGGCGGGATCATGCAGATCCGCGGGAGAGATGGAGTAAAAGTAGAGAACTTACGGCTTTTTCCGTTAATGAACGGACTGCCTGACGCAAAACCTCCTCATAAGGGCTAGCAAACTTCCGCTAGGCTGTTTTTTTCAGACTCGGCCTTCGCTCGCCCCGAGTTCTCATCTGCCGGTGGATATTGAATCAGCCCTCTGAAAACGGAACCGGCCGCGAAATCAATTACAAAAATCATAAATACATATCGGAGCGCGCGGCGCGGCGTATATAATTTCCGCAACGACAGGCCTTAATCGGCGAGATTAATCGAGCGAGGATGAGGCGGCCCGCCACCTTGAGAGAGAGAGAGAGAGAGAGAGAAGCCTCGACGCACGTGTGTGTCGGCGTTGTGTGTCGAAAAGATGCTCGTGGAAAAAGGAGAAGAGGAGGAAGGTCGACCGGATCGGTGGCCGCGCGCGAAATTCGTCGACGACGACGACGACAACGACGACGACGCGCGATATGATGCCATTAAAAATTCGCGCGGGAAGAGAGAGGACGCGCGGGAAGCTTCCTGTGGCCGAGGCGCATTCGTAATTATATCCCAAAGCCGACGCGACGATTTTTTGCGCCTCCGAGTATCGTCATTGAGAACGATTCTATATATACACTGAGAGAAAAAAAGAAGTAAAAATTACTATTCTGTATCGTAACTTGAGATATGAGAAGAAAAAAAAAGAT